>JARYGA010002682.1:0-27620 GCA_030545235.1 Helianthus tuberosus
CTCGATATGGGCACTACGAGTTCGTGGTTATGCCTTTTGGCTTGACCAACGCACCTGCAGTGTTCATGGACCTTATGAACCGTGTTTGTAAACCTTATTTGGATCGTTTTGTGATAGTCTTTATTGATGATATTCTTATTTATTCTAAGTCTAAAGCTGATCATGCTCGTCATCTACGTCTTATGCTTCAACTTCTACGTGGTGAACGTTTGTACGCTAAATTTTCTAAGTGTGAGTTTTGGATTAATGAAGTACAATTTCTTGGTCATATTGTTAGTAGTCAGGGTATTCATGTTGACCATTCTAAGATTGAGGTAGTGAAGAATTGGTGTATGCCTAAATCCGTGTCTGAGGTTCGTTCTTTCCTAGGATTGGCGGGTTATTACCGTCGGTTCATCGCGGAGTTTTCTAAAATCGCTGTTCCTCTTACTACGCTAACCCAAAAGGAGAAACCTTTTGTTTGGGGTCCTGTACAAGAGGAATCCTTTCAAACTCTTCAGAACCTTTTGTGTAATGCTCCTGTGTTAACTCTACCTGATGGCAATGACGATTTTGTGGTATATTGTGATGCCTCGAATCATGGATTGGGCTGTGTGCTCATGCAGCGAGACAAGGTTATTGCTTATGCCTCTCGTCAGCACAAAGTACATGAGAAAAACTACACTACTCACGATCTGGAGCTTGGTGCGGTTATTTTTTCGTTAAAGATTTGGCGACACTACCTTTATGGTACAAGGTGTGTGGTCTTCACTGACCATAGGAGCCTCCAACATATCTTTGACCAAAAAGAGCTGAACATGCGAAAGAGACGTTGGGTTGAATTGCTTAACGACTACGACTGCGAAATTCGCTATCATCCTGGCAAGGCAAATGTAGTAGCCGACGCCCTTAGTCGTAAGACCCATTTCAAGGCTATTCCTATCTGTAGTGATCTGCATGCTTGTATTCGTGAAGCTCAGTTTTCGTCAGCAAATGAAAGAAGTCTAACTGTTGAAGTTCATGGCGCTAATGTGAATCAGCTCGAAACTAAATCTGATGGTCTGCAGTATTATCTAAATAGCATCTGGGTGCCAGATCGCGATAACCTCCGTAAGCTAATTATGACTGCGACTCACAAATCCCGTTACTCTATCCATCCAGGCGCCGATAAGATGTACCAGGATCTGCGTGCGACTTATTGGTGGCCTGGCATGAAGAGGGACATTGCTATATATGTGACTAAGTGCCTTACCTTTTCAAAGGTAAAGGCTGAACACCAACGCCCTTCAGGACCCTTAGAAAAACCTAAAATCCCTGTCTAGAAATGGGATAGCATTGCTATGGACTTTATTACCAAACAACCCCGTACCTCTAAAGGTCACGATAGTATCTGGGTGATTATAGATCGTTTGACCAAATCAGCTCACTTTCTTCCTATTCGTGAAGATTACAGAGTGGAGAAACTTGCTCGAGTCTATATTGATGAGATTATATGCCATCATGGCATACCTCTTGACATAATCTCGGACCGTGATGGTCGTTTTACTCCACGTCTTTGGCAAACTTTTCAGTCCGCTATGGGTTCGCACTTGAATCTTAGCACGGCCTTTCATCCTCAAACGGATGGATAGACCGAGCGTACTATTCAAACCCTAGAGGACATGCTTCGTTCTTATGTCATCGACTTTGGTGGTAACTGGGATGTACATTTACCATTGATAGAGTTCTCGTACAACAACAACTATCATTCCAGTATTCAGATGGCTCCTTTCGAAGCTTTGTATGGCCGCAAGTGTCGATCTCCTCTCAGCTGGCATGAGATTGGTGACAAGCGGTTTACTGGCCCTGAGATTATTCAAGAGACAACGGATAAGATTCTTCAAATCCGTGATAACATGATCAAGGCTAGGAGCAGACAAAAGAGCTATGCTGATAATAGGCGGAAGCCTTTGAAATTTGTTGTTGGTGACCGAGTTCTTCTCAAGGTATCTCCCTGGAAGGGAGTAGTTTGTTTTGGAAAGAAGGGAAAGGTTGCTCCTCACTATGTGGGTCCTTTCGTAATACTTGAAAGGATTGGCAAGGTAGCATATAAACACGACTTGCCACAAGAACTAAACAATGTGCATCCAGTGTTCCACGTATCTAATCTACGTAAATGCCTAGCCGACGAGGGACTGCAGGTTCCTCTTGAAGACTTGCAAATAAATGAAGCTGTTCAGTTTGTAGAGAAACCGGTCGAAATCATGGATCAAACTGTCAAGCGTCTGAGGCGAAGCAAAATTCCCATTGTTAAGGTTCGATGGAAAGTAAAACGTGGCGCCGAATTCACTTGGGAATTGAAAAGTGATATGAAGGCTAAGTACCCTGATGTGTGTGAAGTGTTATATATATTAGGTGTATATTTTAAGCCCCTTTAACACTTATTTTTAGCCAAGTTTTAAATTTATAAAACACGATATTTCACTAACACTCAACACACATATGGCCAAGTGCACCCATCGTGAGCGTAATATAGTGTTGGTAAGATACCGAGGTCGTCCAAGGACACAAGAGCTTTTAGTACCGGTTTATCCTCAACGTCTAATCAAATCAAAAAGTTTAGAAAAATGTTTTAAACAAAGAAAAATAAAAACTAACTAAAAATGCAGAAAATAAAATAAAAAGAAAAAACAGATAGACAAGATGAATCACTTGGTTCCGACTCGTATCTAGTGTAACCTTTGATTATTTCCGCACTTTTACACTATTTTAAGAGATTATCTTAGTTATTGTAGTAGGCCCCTCTTTTGAAGTTGACGTTACCCTCACCCCAATAGTTTGAGTCAGCAAGGATACAATCCTAAAAGGGTGGATTATTAGAAGATAATTAATTAAGTTATTAATGCAAATTATGGTAGGCCCCTCTTTTGGAGGTGACGTTACCCTCGACTAAGTAGTCTGAGTCAGCAGGGATACAGTCCTAAATAGCCGGGTTATAGTATTAATAGTAGTTAACTTATGAGGGGATCAAAGAGTTTGGACCCCCGCCATCCAGTACCGTTAAGTATAGAAGGAGGTCCTACTAAATTTGACCCAGGTCCATTGCAGGACCTCTAAACGCTGAACAATGGCAAGACCTTTACCAAACCGTTCCCTTAACCCCCGACCAGGTAGCCAACATACCTCCATATAGACCGTGGAGATATGAATGGTGAAAATCTTTTATTTTATATAGACAGTAAAATAATGCCAAGACACCACGGACAAACGATAAGGAAAGATCACCTTCAACATAAGCAACTAGTTATTAAAGTCATTAATAAAAAACCAAATAAAAAGTGCGAAAAGATTAGAAATAAAAAGTATTACACTAGACACTTTGTCTTCACCAAGTGATGTAAGAGACTTAGGCAAACATGGCCTTGATTGTCAAGAACTCTTACGATCAATCTTGGATCCCGAGATATCTCACACACTCTATGATGGACAATGGATGATGGTGGTGGATGATGGTGTTATGGTGGTGGTGGGTGGTGGGTGAAGTGTGCGAGAGGTGGTGTGCCAAGGGATGGTTTGAGCTTGAGCCAAGCACTCCTATTTATAGGCTGAACAGAAGCTCGGGCATGGCCCCGTGTCTAGTGGGCACGGCCCCGTGTCCACATCCTCTCTTTCTTCATTTAATGCAGCTTTGTCTTATTAGTTGACCACGCCCCCGTGTCCGCTGAGCACGACCCCGTGTGCAGAAGAATCTTTGTACTATGAAGATTTGCCTGGATTGTGCGAATCTTATAGTTGACCACGGCCCCGTGTCCGCTGAGCACGGCCCCGTGGTGGGCAATAGAAGCTTCTACCACTTTGTCTTTTCTGCTGACACTTGGGCACGCCCCCGTGCTGGCTGAGCACAGGGCCTGTTCAGTCCTCTGTTGCCTTGTTTTGCTTGGGAAGATGCTGTCGTGGGGTCGGGCATGTCACGTCTTGTTCCTTTTCTTGTATTTATGTTAGATTTTGATGTCTTTTTTGCTTCTTTGTTAATTTGAGCTCATTTAATCCTAAAAATACAAAAGGAAGACAAAAGCACACTTTTTCCAACATTAGTACTAAAAAAAGGTTAGTTTTATGCCACAATTGATGTAATTTATATGTTGCATTTTGCACACATCAAATACCCCCACACTTGAATTTTTGCTTGTCCTCAAGCAAAACTCTTTAATATGTGGCTATTACACCCCCAAATGGAATGGGTATTAAAGAAGGTTTTTGGGCTTGTCATAGAGTTTCGGGATTTCCAAGATTCTTTATTTAGTTTTATTTTTATTTATTTACAATCCTATTCGTCATGATTTATTTAAAACTTTTCATAAGATAAATTACTTATTAGGGCATAACATGCCTTTTTAAAATTCTATTTATACACAAGTTCACATACCTCACGGGGATCACTCAGCACTCAGCCGAAAATGTATTTGTGGATCACTCGAGAGCGGCATGGAACTTACTCCTACCATAGGCTTGCCAAGCAATCAATCCTCCTCCTTTTTAACTTATATTCCTTTGTAAATATCAAGAGGACTATGTGTGTGAAGGGTTAGGCTTGGGTTAAAGGTAGGTGGTTGGGTTAATGGTTAGTAGAAAAGGGCTAAAAGCGTAACAAGTGTCGGTTTTCGTAAGACTTTCTATTTTTGTAACTTTTATTTATGATGAAGCTATTATTCAAACAAAGTTATTTTTGATGAACTTGTTTGTTTATTTTCTTTTGCTTCATCATCAACACATTTTTTTTTGAAAAGTCATATGAAAAACCGAACTTGTTACTAAAACAAAGGGTTAAAAAATGAAAAAGGTTTTGGTGGGAAAAAGGGTGTTTGGTTGGGTTATGAAATGAAAAGGTTTAGGCTCCAAGGGGCTAACTAGGGGGATTTTGGGTAGGTGGTAAAAAAAAGAAAAATAATGGTGTAGAAATAAAAAGGGTTAGTCCTAATGCCTCCATCATTTACTTACTCGGGTTTAAGTTGGTAAGGACCGGGAATGTATCGTCATGGCAAGTTCTAGAGTCGTAAGAACCAAGCGGCTATTCACACAAGAAATGAAAATGAGCATTTAGTCTAATGATATGTAAGTGTTTGCTCAATAAAGGCTCAAAACTCACTTTTGTGGGAATGGGTTTTTATGTGATCAAGTATATATAATTAAATTTTAACTAAGCTTGTTATGCCTTTTCATAATTTTCTTATGTTGGTTCTTTTTATCACGACGCTATCGGTTGTAAATTCGTAAAAATATAACCTTTTTAAGAACTTGAATTTCCCGAGTTGAACCTAGACAAGTAAAAAAATTGAAATTTTTTAAAAAAAATTGGGGTGATTAGCGGTTCCGATAGAGTTTTGTGTAAGGCTTGTATTTAGGACTTGCAAGATTCAAGGTTTTAGCATCCCCCCCACACTTAAATTACACATTGTCCTCAATGTGTCCCAAAAATAAGTTTTTAGGTTTATTGAATGTGTAAAACGGTGTAAAAAGCAAAATTTTTGTGTTACTGGGCGCTGAACACGGCCCCGTGTTTTCCGGGCACGGCCCCGTGTTCAAGTGCCAGTAACAAAATTAAAACAAGAGAAACAGAAGCCTGGACACGGGGGCGTGTTGGGTGAACACGGCCCATGCCCAGTTACCTGAACTGGGTCTTTTTCTGCAGACTGTGCAGCACGGGGCCGTGTTGGGTGGACACGGCCCGTGCCGAGCTTACTGTAAACGAAGAAATTTATCGGACGGTTCTGTTTTCCTGCATGGGATGCTGGTTCAAGTTCCCCTTGTATCCTTTGCCATCTCAAGTGTGTTTTATTCCTTTTAACACCATCTAAACACCAACCTACTAAAACCATCATTCATTGAATCATTAGAGAATTACATATTAGTCCTAAAAATGAAAAATAAAACAGAAAATAAAAGTTAAAAGTCCTAATATTAAATAGGTCAAGTGATCCGTAAAATCTTCCTAAGGAGCCCTACTTCTACAATAAGAACCAAAATTCCGGAAATAGATTCCTGGTCTAAAAGCCTTGTAGAACTCCAAGCCGAACGGTGTCCCTTAGATGTTGCTAGAGCCATTCTTCGATTTCCCTAGGGTGAAGGGAGGCGGCTTCATGTTCCTCGACATCTGGTGGAGGGGGAGTGACACCAACCGGAACCCCTTTTAGTATGTCTCGAGGAGGCTCCAGATGTAGGGCGTACCATTCGGCCGGAATAATGACTTCCGGCACCACATTCCATGCTCTTTGGGTGATAATCGGTACCAAAGGAGGAGAGGCGAGAATGTTCAACCTTTGGTGCAAATGGTTGACCTCCCGGAGACATCCTTCTAGTCCCACCATCAAATGATTAATGCGGTCGACCAATGCCTCTTCCACACTTGTTACTTCATCAAGGGCCTCTCTTAAGGCGTAAACATAGTTTACAAGAGAATCTTCAACCGTTGATGATCTTCTCCCCTGCCGGTTGTTTCTGGAATGTGACGAAGAGTTTCCGCTTGTTCTGCTTGCCATTCTGAGAAAACATACCGAAAAGAGTTCAATTTTATGAATCCAGAACTTCGGACACGGCCCCGTGTTCAGCTAACACGGCCCCGTGTCCAGATATCTGCAGGATTTATGAACAAGGAATCTTGGGGTTTCAAATTGTTTTTATGATTTTTGGAGCATTTTTGAACTTAACAACTTAAAACATTGTTATAGAACTTATTTTTAACAAGATTCCATGAACAAAATCTAACAAATATCTTAATAAGGCTTGAAATTATGGAAGTTTCAAGCTTTAATGGAAGTATGAGGAAAATTTGAAGAAGAAGAAAGTGGATAAAAGAGGAAAGGACAAGAAGATAGTTGAGAAACCTATTTTAGAAAATACCTAGGATGGTATGTGAGAATATTCCTCAAATCTCTGTCCCTGGAATGGTTCAAATGTGCAGGATTCTTGGCTGCATTTATAGAAAACGACAGCACGTTGCGCACGGCCCCGTGTCGGCTGGACACGGCCCCGTGTGTAGATGGAATCCTGACTCATTTTTGTCCGCATTCTAATAAAATCAGAAGGGAATCTTTGGGTGGACACGGGGGCGTGCTGACCTGGACACGACCCCGTGTCTAGAAGCTGTCTTAAGGAATTCGTCTATTTTCAAGGAACTTTCCCGGATCGGGTGGTTCCTTACTGGATGGAACAACCCCAAAGTGCCTAAGATACCTTAATTGATCTAGATTAAGACGAGAACGCAAGAGGTTGTCGGTGAGGGTGATTCCTATGCTATATGTAGGTGGACAAGTCCAACCCTTTTCCGGGCTCTCGTTGAAGAAGGTGTATGTCGAATCGCTCAGGTCTATGTATGCATCAAACGAAGTCGATGGGGAGTCCTTCATGGCACAATCGACACAGGGACGACTATCGCTCAAGTCCTCACTAGAGTTAGGAGTATCATCGGAAACAATGAAGTTGTTTGAATGCGTTTCCAACCCTTCTTCTTGGTTATCACCTTGGAAAGGATTACCGAAATCTTTCCTAAGTTCTTTTAACCAATTAATAATTAGATCTTCTAGTTGAAATAATTCATCGAGAAGCATTTCTCCTAGAATATCCGGTTGGGCGCATTCGAGGGAGAGATAGGGATTATTTTTACTTTCGCCCCTCTTAAGGATACTAGGGAATGATGGGTCTATATAGTGGGGTTTATAAGTTAGAAAAAAGCATTCTAATTCTTTATGGTTACCACCACATAATTGACACCACATAGTACCATGTTTGTGTCAGAAATTACCAACCGTCGGGATCTTACGGTTCTGTTTTCAGTAACTGAAACTTGGGCACGGGGGCGTGTTGACTGGGCACGACCCCGTGTTCAGCTTACTGTCTGACTTAAAAAAGGATTGCCAGTTCCAATGATTGGGCACAGGGTGTGTTCAGCTGGCACGGCCCGTGCTGAGTTCTGCAGACGCTGAAAAATTAAGAAAAATCCTAAAAAAACGAAAAATAAGAAAAACGATTAGGCCGTTGATTCCTAACTTTCTTAAAATCCTTGTGTCCCCAGCAATGGCGCCAAAAACTTGACGCGTGTGAAGTGTTATATATATTAGGTGTATATTTTAAGCCCCTTTAACACTTATTTTTAGCCAAGTTTTAAATTTATAAAACACGATATTTCACTAACACTCAACACACATATGGGCAAGTGCACCCATCGTGAGCGTAATATAGTGTTGGTAAGATACCGAGGTCGTCCAAGGACACAAGAGCTTTTAGTACCGGTTTATCCTCAACGTCTAATCAAATCAAAAAGTTTAGAAAAATGTTTTAAACTAAGAAAAATAAAAAACTAACTAAAAATGCTGAAAATAAAATAAAAAGAAAAAAACAGATAGACAAGATGAATCACTTGGTTCCGACTCGTATCTACTGTAACCTTTGATTATTTCCGCACTTTTGCACTATTTTAAGCGATTATCTTAGTTATTGTAGTAGGCCCCTCTTTTGACGGTGACGTTACCCTCACCCCAGTAGTTTGAGTTAGCAAGGATACAATCCTAAAAGGGTGGATTATTGGAAGATAATTAATTAAATTATTAATGCAAATTATGGTAGGCCCCTCTTTTGGAGGTGACGTTACCCTCGACTAAGTAGTCTGAGTCAGCAGGGATACAGTCCTAAATAGCCGTGTTATAGTATTAATAGTAGTTAACTTATGAGGGGATCAAAGAGTTTGGACCCCCGCCATCCAATACCGTTAAGTATTGAAGGAGGTCCTACTAAATTTGACCCAGGTCCATTGCAGGACCTCTAAACGCTGAACAATGGCAAGACCTTTACCAAACCGTTCCCATAACCCCCGACCAGGTAGCCAACATACCTCCATATAGACCGTGGAGATATGAATGGTGAAAATCTTTTATTTTATATAGACCGTAAAATAATGCCAAGACACCACGGACAAACGATAAGGAAAGATCACCTTCAACATAAGCAACTAGTTATTAAAGTCATTAATAAAAAACCAAATCAAAAGTGCGAAAAGATTAGAAATAAAAAGTATTACACTAGACACTTTGTCTTCACCAAGTGATGTAAGAGACTTAGGCAAACATGGCCTTGATTGTCAAGAACTCTTACGATCAATCTTGGATCCCAAGACGACTCACACACTCTATGATGGACAACGGATGATGGTGGTGGATGATGGTGTTATGGTGGTGGTGGGTGGTGGGTGAAGTGTGAGAGAGGTGGTGTGCCAAGGGATGGTTTGAGCTTGAGCCAAACACTCCTATTTATAGGCTGAACAGAAGCTCGGGCACGGCCCCGTGTCCAGTGGGCACGGCCCCGTGTCCACATCCTCTCTTTCTTCATTTAATGCAGCTTTGTCTTATTAGTTGACCACGCCCCCGTGTCCGCTGAGCACGACCCCGTGTGCAGAAGAATCTTTGTACTATGAAGATTTGCCTGGATTGTGCGAATCTTATAGTTGACAACGGCCCCGTGTCCACTGAGCACGGCCCCGTGGTGGGCAATAGAAGCTTCTACCACTTTGTCTTTTCTGCTGACACTTGGGCACGCCCCCGTGCTGGCTGAGCACGGGGCGTGTTCAGTCCTCTGTTGCCTTGTTTTGCCTGGGAAGATGTTGTCGATGGGGTCGGGCATGTCACGTTTTGTTCCTTTTCTTGTATTTATGTTAGATTTTGATGTCTTTTTGCTTCTTTTGTTAATTTGAGCTCATTTAATCCTGAAAATACAAAAGGAAGACAAAAGCACACTCTTTCCAACATTAGTACTAAAAAAGGGTTAGTTTTATGCCACAATTGATGTAATTTATATGTTGCATTTTGCACACATCATACCCGCATCTCTTCGAGCAGTCTTCTTCAAAGATTTCGGGGACTAAATCTCCTAAAGGCGGGGAGACTTTAACGCCCAACGTCCCTAAACTTTAGACACTTGGCAAAATTAGTCCCCGAACTTTTATCAATTGTTAGTTTTGGTCCCTGTAGTTATATGATGTTAATACTTTGATACTTTTGGTATGAATCTTATTGATATTGATGCTTGATTCTTCATTCTAGATGCTTGATTCTTGACACTTAAACTATGAGACTTGATACATAATCTAGATACTTGACTCTTGATGCTTAAATCTAGACACTTGATTCTTGATGATTAAACTAGATACTTGATTCTTGATACTATGGATTCTTTATGTGGATTCTTGATACTTGATACTTGGACTCTTGATTCTTGATGCTTGAGAACTATGATTCTTGACTCTTGAAACTTATTTGGTGCTTGACTCCTTAGACTCGTGAAACTTGATTCTTGGTTGAACGAGAGACTAGAGCCTTGTCACTGGCGGAATCTATGAAACTTTGAGACTTTAGTGTTTATGATGTAATATAGTTATGAGATACTTTTACCCAAACTATACGTAACGCAACGCTAAATATAACTCGCAAAATGAATCTAAGTCAGGAATGCGGAAAGAATGGATTGGCCAGAGTGGCCATCCGATCGGATGACCACCCGATCGGGTGACCACTCGATCGATCAGCCTCCCTATCCACTTTGCACCGCCTTAATACCCATTCTCACTATAAATAGACCTGTCACACCACCATTTTGAGTGATGTGACAGCTCTGCTCGGCCAAGACACGCGCACTCTTCATTTATTCTTTCTCTCATCAATTTCGGTACGTTTTAGGCAAGATCTTTGTACTTTCTTAATCTACACATCATTCTCTACGTGATTCACACTTGAAATCACACTTTTCACCGTGAAATCTCTCAGATCTGAATTCTTGAGGGTGATGTCACCATGGGGGTTGTACAAACTACCATGTAATGTCATTCTGAGCAAGATCTAGCTCAGATCTACGATGTTTCGTGCATTTTTCACACTAAATCTAAGCTAAATCTAGACTTTTTCCAATAAAACTTGAATATCTTCATATTTTCTCAAACTTTTACTTTAATCGGTGGAAACCGGGTCTAAATGAGCTATAGACTTGATGAGTAGTCTAAAGTCGGCTTGAATCCGAGTTATTACCGGTAAAGACGAGCATGGCAACGGATTCCGACATAAACTCGTTAGGGAAAGATGACTGACCGGACAGGGGTGATTCCCACCCGATCAGGATGCCTGCGTACCGAAAAGTTTACCATTGTCTCAGTACGTGTCATGCTGTCACCATCACGCTAGAAACTTAGAAACTTTGCAAAATGATAAACAAGAACAAGGGTCGCCCGATCGAGCGTCAACCTGATCGGACGGCTGTTCGATCGGACAGCCACCCTATCAGGTGACACTTGCCTTTTGTCTTGAAATTTTTCAATCACTTAGTAAAATTATAAAAAACTTGGAAGTCTTGACCGAGTGGCAACCCGATCGGACAGCCGTTCGATCAAGCAGCCATCCGATTGGGATGACCAGGATACTCACACCTTAACCACTTGTGACACTTGGATCGAGTGACCACCTGATCAGGCAGTAATCCAATCGGGCAGCCACCCTATTCCCCTCATTTGTAAGCAAGTGGCAACCCGATCGGATGGCCATCCGATCGGGCAGCCATCTGTCTCTTCACACACCTACATCACCCGACCGACTGGCAATCCGATCGGACAGCCATCTGATCGGACAGCCATCCGATCTTGTGACTAGTTTGACACTTTATTCAATCTTGTTATCCTGCCCGACTCTTATCCTATTGTAATCTAATCAGGCTAATTCTAAAAAGAGCTCCCTTTAATCCAATAGCAGTTATACTGTTTAGCAATCACTGTGAGTATACTCGATCCCCTTTTTACTTTAAACTTTTGGGGTGTAACATGTATTCTATGAAACTTAAACTTGAATCTTTGAAACTTATACTCTATCCTATGTGAACATGAAACTTATGATTCTTGATTCTTGACTCTTTGTGCTATGTGACGTTTAATCCAGAGTGTGTAGTTCCGCCTTAACAATAGTAGCGCTATAGGAGTAATGCACCTCCCAGTTAGTCTTTGGGGTATTGTTAGGAGGAGAAATATAACCTCCCGCTAAACTCTGGGAAAGGCACTTAACGCATTCGAAACTTGGGCTATCACTGCGTGGACTGCGACACTAGGACGGCTGAAACTATTTTATTTCATACACTATGAATATGAGTTGTTTTAATCTATTATTCTATTATCAAACTTGTATACTCGCCAATACATTTGTATTGATATTTTAATACATGTTACAGGCTGATAGGATGCTTTGGAATGCATGAAATCCAGCTAGGAGATGCTTAGAAACATCACCTAGTCAATTTAGAATCTTTGAACAATTTGAACAACATTCGTTATGGTTTGTATTGGATACTTGTTTTGGTCGTGTATGCTATTAGACAATGCTATGATGAATTTGATCTAACGTCTATTAAAACAAATAGTGTTATGGAATCTCATGAGCAATCCGAACGCTTAGTGCTCGCACCTTGATGTTTCCGCCATCGGTTGGGGTGTGACAGAGAGTCCCAACCTTTGCCTCACCAGAACCAGTATTAATCTCCCGTTACATCTAGGGATTAATCAGTGAAATCAGGCATGTAGTCAAGGCAGCTAGACCACAAACCATAGAAGAGGCAGTAGAACTTGCCAACACCTTGACTGATGAATTATTTCGTTACGGTAATTTCAACCATGGGAAAGGAACAGGATCTTCCTCTTCACCCTAATGCAAGTACTGCAAAAAGAAGCACTCAGGAAGGTGCTCAATATATTGCAACTTTTGCAAAATATCTGTACATAAAGAAGAAGATTGCGAAAAGAAAGCTAGCAATAGGCTATGCTACAATTCTGGAGAAGCTGGTCATATCAAACTGAACTGCCCGAAACTAGCTCTAGCAACAACCAGCAAAGTTAAGGCAACTGAAGGACCCAAGAAGAATGCCAGAGCATTCGTTCTGACAGCTGGGGAAGCCAAGATGATTCTGGATGTGATTGCCGATACTTTTTTAGACAATGACCTTTTTGCTAAAGTATTATTTGACTCTAGTGCAAACCAAAGTTTTATCAATACTTCCTTCTACAAACTTCTCAACTAACCATTAACTAAAGTTCTGTAAGACTGTCTGGTGGAGACAGCAAATGGAGAATCCATTAAGATAAGAGAAATCCTGTATGGAGCAAGGATAGAAATTCTAGACCATAATTTTACTGCTAATCTTTACCCGATGAATCTAGCAGGATTCGATGTTGTATTAGGAATGGATTGGTTGGTAGCCAATCGTGCTAATATTTTATGTGATCAGAAGTCAGTACAAGTAAGTACACCAAAGGGTGAAGTGATCACAATTAAAGGAGATAAGCCAACCAGGTCAACAAAATTCATCTCTGTGATGAAAGCTGCAAGTTATGCAAGAAAAGGAGGAATAGTGTATATGATTTCCATAATCATAAACACTAAAAGAAAAGAATTAAAAGATATTCCCATAGTATCTAAATTCTAAGACGTTTTTCTGGTAGAGTTACCTGGATTACCGCCAGATCGAGATGTGGAATTTGGGATTCACCTAATACCAGGAACGACACCGATTGCCAAAGTGCCATACCGACTAGCACCGACGGAGATGCAGGAACTGAAGAAACAGTTGGATGAATTACTTGACAAAGGTTTTATAAACCCTAGTTCATCACAGTGGGGAGCACCGGTGTTATTTGTCAAAAAGAAGGAAGGCTCAATGCGTATATGCATTTATTACCGAGAATTGAACAAGGTTACGATTAAAAATCGGTACCCACTACCGAGAATCGATGATCTGTTCGATCAACTTCATGGAGCATAATTCTTTTCTAAGATCAAATTACGCTCAGGATATCATCAATTGAAAGTACATGAAAAGGACATTCCTAAAACTGCTTTTAGATCAAGGTACGATCATTATGAATTTACAGTCATGCCATTTGGTTTAACCAATACCCCAGCTGCATTTATGGACATGATGAACAGGATATGTAAACCATACCTGGATAAATTCTTAATTGTCTTTATAGATGATATTCTAATTTACTTTAAGAGTAAAGAGGATCATGCAAAGCATCTGCGTATACTTCTGACATTATTGAGAAAAGAAAAGCTTTATGCTAAATTCTCAAAATGCGAATTCTGGATTCAAGAAGTGCAATTCCTTGGACATCTGGTTAATCATGAAGGAATTCATGTGGATCCCACAAAGATCGAGGTGATTACCAAATGGAAAGTCCCTGAATCACCAACAGAAGTAAGAAGTTTTCTTGGATTGGCAGGATATTATAGACGTTTTATTCAAGATTTCTCTAGAATAGCCATTCCATTAACCAAACTGACTTACAAATCAGTTAAGTTTGAATTGGGACCAAGACAAGAAGAAGCCGTTAGGATTTTAAAGCAAAGTTTAACCAACACACCCATACTAACTTTACCAAAAGGAACTGAAGACTTGATAGTGTATTATGACGCGTCTAAGTTAGGATATGTATGTGTGTTGATGCAATGTCAAAAGGTTATAGCTTATGCCTCTAGACAACTGATGAAACATGAAGAGAATTATACCACACATGATCTAGAATTAGGAGCCATAATTTTTGCCCTTAAGATTTGGAGACACTATCTTTACGGTAGTAAGTTTGTCGTCTTTATGATCATAGGAGTTTAAGATATGTTTTTGGGCAAAAGGAATTGAATATGAGACAGAGACGCTAGATGGAAGTTCTTAATGATTATGATTGTGATATCCAGTATCATGCAGGAAAAGCTAATGTAATAGCTGATGCTTTAACTCAAAAATATCATGAAAAGCCAAAACGAGTACGCCCTCTCAGATTAAATCTACAGATAGATCTAAATGAGCAAATTAGAGAGGTACAGGAAACAGTCATCAAGGATGATGCTGAAGGTTTAAAAGGAATGATTAAGGAATTGGAACAAGGAGCAGATGGAATTTGGAGATTCCATAAGAAACGGATCTGGATACCTAAACAAGGAAACCTACGCCACCAAATCTTAGAAGAAGCCCATAAGTCTAAGTATACGATACATCCCGGTAGTGATAAGATGTATCAAGAATTTAACAGAATTTCTGGTGGATAGGAATGAAAAAGGATATAGCAAACTATGTTGCTAAATGTCTAACTTGTTCTCAGGTTAAAGCAAAACGTTAGAAACCCCTCAGGGTTATTACAGCAATTAGAAATGCCAATATGGAAATGGGAATTAATAACAATGGACTTTGTTACTAAATTACCCAAGACAAGCAAAGGTTATGATATAATATGGGTGATTGTTGACAGATTAACCAAATCTGCTCATTTCTTACCTATGAAGGGAACTTTCAGTATGGAACAGTTAGCCAAGTTATATGTAAAGGAAATAGTTTCATTACATGGAATTCCTTTATCTATTGTATCTGATAGAGATAGCCGTTTTACATCTCATTTTTGGACAAGTTTCCAAAAAGCAATGGGAACTAGGATAAATCTAAGCACCGCTTATCATCCTCAAACGGACGGACAAAACAAAAGGACAATTCAGACGATGGAAGATATGCTTAGAGCCTGTGTAATGGATTTCGGAGGAAATTGGGATGATCACTTACCATTGATAGAATTTTCCTATAATAACAGCTACCATATCATCATTAATGTTGCACCGTTTGAAGCACTTTATGGACGAAAGTGCCAAACTCCAGTCTGTTAGGCAGAAATTGGAGAAAAACAATTATCTGGACCAGAGATAGTGCAAGAAACAACCTATAAGATTATTCAAGTCAAGGAAAGACTAAAAGCAACACGAGATCGTCAAAAGAGTTATGCATATAAAAGATGAAAACTCGTTAGAATTTCAAGTTGGAGATAAGGTATTATCAAAAGTTTCTCCATGGAAAGGAGTTGTCAGATTCGTTAAAAGAGGAAAGCTAAGCCCTAGGTATGTTGGACCAAAAGCTTATTAGCTACAACTGCCAGAGGAAATGGCAGGAATACATGATGTGTTTCATGTTTGCAACCTCAAGAAATGCTTAGTAGACAAATCATTAGTGATACCTCTTTAGGACATAGAGGTAAATGAAAAACTCATGTTTGTAGAGAAGCCACTAAAGATTGAAGATAGAAAGATTAAGATTCTCAAGCACAAGAGACTAGTTCTGGTCAAAGTGAAATGGGATTCCAAGAGAGGACCATAATACACTTGAGGAGCTCGAGTCAGAGATGCGAAGGAAATATCCACACCTGTTCTAGTAGATCTCGAGGACGAGATTTAAATCAAATTGGGGAGGATATAACAACCATCCTAAAACCCCTTAACATAACCCTAAACGTTCCTATTATACTCCGTATACGAGAAACGGCCATAAAATACCTTAATATTTATAAAAATCAAATAAAACTAAATCTAGATGTCCCCGTGGGCCGCGAAACTGGCCTCCACGCCGTCGCAGGGCGCGAGCCCCTTTGTTTGCCGGACAAGGCATTGCGCCACGTGTCCGATTACGTAGCAAGGCTACACCCTTGACTCACCTAAGCTACGCCCTAGTCTACCTTCGTCACCGGCCGTGAAAAAAATAGAGGGTGGCGTCGCAGGCCATGAGCTACCTCTCGTCAAGCCTATATAAGGGGCCTCAGGCCTCATTTGAACGTCGCTCATTTCTTTTTCTTTCTCTCAATTCTCTAGTAGTCAAAACTCTCGGGAATAATATCCCCTATAAAGTGAAGCTCTGCGTCGTTGTAAGTATTATAACCCCCGGTTATGTATTAGTTACCCTACCCGATTGATCTAGGGCTCCATAACGCATGTCAAGGCTCTACCTGACTCAGTTCATTGGAGTTCTGTCTCGGTTGAATGGCTAATGTAATTTCGGTTATCTTACACACATGTGTGCATTGTTTAATTTTAATAGATAATAACCAGGAGAATCATCAGGAAGCTAAAGTATTACCTAAGTAAACAAAGTGAGTTCATTCTCTTTTCTCACAGTTTGTGAGTCATTCTATTTTTCTACCAAACTGTTTTACCAAAACCTCAAATGTTTTAATCATTCTTAAACAGTGATTGAGTCTATGTGTTCTACAATTATTGCCGGTATGTTGGGGTTTTGTACATAACTTGAAATTTGTTACTATTGGACAAAGAGTTAGCCAATGAGTAACATGACCACAAGTCAGGAATTGACCATACTGAATAAGTAACTGTGTAGATAGAAACAATATAACCGTTCTCAATACTATAAAGTTATTTAAACTGTTTTGATTAAACTGGGATGCACTCGCTAGTATTTCTTGCTGAAAAACCTTTTAAAATGCGTTTCAAGTAACTTAATGTGAAAGCTATTAGAAGTCAGTTGGAGAGCACTGAAGGCTTAAAGAAGTGGCTATAAAAACCTAAATAAAAAGGAGTTTATGTTTTCAATAAAATAGGGTATTATCCCTATAAATGTATTATCAGTGAAACATGGGTTTTATCCCATTTGTTTATTATAAAAAGTTTGGTGTTTTGAAACTCTGATAACATTTCCTAACTACGAGTCTGATGTCTCATTTCCGCTGCCAAATTAATAAACACCGATACCACCAGCTCTGTGATAGAAGCTCCCGTGGCCGCCAGCTCCAGGGGCAGGGCTCGGGGGCTGTAACATAGGAAACAGTAGAATTGTTATAACTTGAAGTATGATTGTATTGTCTTTTCTTGTCATCCATTTCATATCACTTGAGCAGAGAGATTAATTCAGCAAAACTCATCTAGGTTAAATATTTTGTTCTTTTAATGAGTGTGACATTTGTATCCCAGTTCCTTGGAAGGGTATTTAGAAGCTTCTTGTTGACTACTGAGTTTTGAAGCATCATATTATATGTTCTCATTTCAATGATCAGGCAGATAAACATTTGAATATGATTCTCAAGGGTTTCTCCAGGAAAATGATTGAACATGCTGATCTTCTGGGTCAACATTTCCCTCTTGCTCTCCTTCATCTCTTCATTCCCTTCATACATTGCCAGAAGAGCATCCCACAGTTCCTTGGCAGATTTTGCTTCATGAACCCCAACATCAATCTCGGGAGCCAACGTAGAGTGCAACATAGCCAAAGCCTTATCATTAATTTCTATGTTTTCATAGTCTTCATCATCATAAGCTGATAAAGGCTTGACAACAGTTGTTCCCTTTTCTTCATCCATTACATACGTGATAACAGCTTGTCCTCTTCAGATCGATCTCCAAGCCTTAGGATCATTGATCTTCATGTATTGAACAAAATGGAATTTCCATTCAGAAAACGACCCCCCCAACAGCAACCTAGGAATCATGTTGTTTGTTTCAATAACATTGTCCAAGTCTTGGTTCATGGAAACTTCTACGATGTTTGATTAGTAAGGTCCATTTCTTATAAAATAAACTATTAGTAATAATCGAATAATAATTTATTTTAACAATTTATAATTTTTCAGTTTTATTATTGAAGGGGTATGGTCCCAAAAACCCAGCGCAGGCGTAGAGGACCATACCATAATTATACTCCAAGGTCATGTCAAGCAGGTCTTGCGCGCCCCACGCAGCTGATCTATATAAGATATAGGAAGTTAAATCCATAATGACCATGCGCAGGAGGTAAGAAAAGGCAAATATTCATTTAACACCCTTGCACGGGTCCGTGCAAGGATACAAAAAGAATCTTTTCTGTTATAACAAACTGGACATGTGGCAGCAGATCAAGGGCTCAAAGCTGTAAATCTTCTAGAAGCATTAAATGGCCATCGTGCATGGCCTCATTCGGTTGTGACTGAATGTGACGTGGCAGCATCTAGAACATTCATCTATATTCACGATGATGGCACAATTTACATGCAGATCTAGATCAAGTCACTTTCCACATGGCACCTCCCTGTTGGTGCACTGAATGTCTGTTGATTACATCATTATCAAGTCTTGTGTCTAGGATTGTTTGAATGATCATGTATTAGGGTTTAAGTTAGGGTTTTTATGTATAAAACACAAGATTTCGCTTGAAAGGGTATTAGTATACTTGAAGCGAAATCAAGAGGTGATGATTTCGCTTCAGACTTCCTCAAGCGAAATCATGTGATCTATAAATAGGTGTGTTGGTCATTTGAGTTGTAACAGTTGTCATTGTACGTGTGACAAAGTACTGACGGATTTGTATCAGAAAACCTTGTACAAGCACTCAAATCAATCATAAAAGAAAGATTAAAAGGATTAGAGCTGTTATGACTTAGTTTACTTTGTTTCCGCCTCTGTAAACTGAGATGAACTGCCTTGACTGACATTTTAGGGTCATACAACGGTCCAACAAGTGGTATCAGAGCTCAGGACGAGGAGTTCATACCATAGCAGCGGATTATCTTCTTTCTACTCACTTCTTTTTACATTTTTCAGATCTGAACTATTTCCAACGGTTAAAATGGACTGATTTTCAAGTATAACGTGTAAAACATAGTTTTAACAAAGCCTAAAAAGATTCGGACTAAAATTCAGCTTAAAACATGTTAAAATTGACCTAATACATAATTTCGCTTGAAGGTGTTCGATATTAGAGGTTGATTTCGCTTCAGATCTGGTTGTTTGGACTGGTTCGCTTGAAGATCTGCTGAAGCGAAATAGATTGTTGGATTTCGCTTGAAGCTGAAGCGAAACTGTTCTCTTAGATTTCGCTTGTGAGATTTCGCTTGAAGGGCTGTTTTCCTGAAGCGAAATAGAGCTGTTTGATTTCGCTTGAGAGCCTGATTCGGTTGAAGCGAAATAGTTGGGTTCGCTTGAAACTGTTTGGTTTGAAAAGTGTGTTGTTGAAGCGAAATAGAGGATTTCGCTTGATTTATTTTTGTTAGCTGTTTTCGCTTGAAGCTGTTTACTTCAAGTATTTCGCTTGAACTGTTAATTTTTCAAAACCTAAAAAATTTTTCTAAGTGTTTGATAATCTTGCAGGTACTATCAAGATGGATGATATTTTCATGAATCCTTTCAGCGACATGTACGCATTCACGGGTAGTTCCGGAAACAACGAAACGTCTTCAAGTGATGCAAACAAAAGTCCACCGAAAGAAAGAAAGAAGGAAGCTTGGGAGTCCGAAAGCGCATTTGGAACATTTAACAAACCTCCTAAGCTGATGGCTATTGAAGATTATAGCAGGTGGGCAACAAAGTTCGAAGATTGGTTAATGGCATTTGCTTTTCCTAGCTGGAAGAGTATGAAAAATGGTTATGCTCAAGGAAAGAAGAATGGTGAAGGATTAAGATCAGCTGAAGAAATTGATTCATTCGTAGCTGAACAAAAATGTGTGGCATTATTGTTTCAGTCGGTGCGTGAAGACATCATTTCACTGATTGATTACTCAAATTCTAAAGACTTATGGGCAAAGTTAGAAAAGAAATGTGTCGGTAGTCAAGAGATTAAGAAAAACAAAAAGAAACTTCTTAGAAAAGAATTTGATCTGTTTGGTTGTATAAAGAACGAGTCAGTGTGTAAAATGATAGAACGGTTCGGTCATCTAAAGCTGGAATTAGTAAGGCATGAGATTGACATTTCTGAAGAAGATCTTATCGACAAATTGTTCGATTCATTGCCTGATGAGATGGATTGGAGATATTATGCGATGATGCTGAAGAATACCATCAAAGAACCAGAAAAGCTGACATTAGATTTGCTGATTGAAAAACTCGAGAGTCATGAGTTAGAGTTGAAGAAGACGTACAAGATTAATCATTCATCTTATCAGCAAAATCTGGATTTATACTATCCAAAGAGCATGATGCCGAAAGCTACTTCTCCAAAGACTGCATTTTCTGCTGAAAATGTGTCGACAGTAGGCAAAGAAAGTCAAAATGGTCAAAGCAGTGGAAGTCATAGTGGTTATCACAGTGGATCTACGTCTTCTGCAAATCATTCTGATGCGAAGTTTTCTTGCAATATTGCTATAGATCTGAAGAACGCACAGAATTTTGATGCAGAGTCGGCCAAGCAACAAATGGTCTTTCTAGCGTCTGTTTTGGAATCCTACGAAGGATTGGTGGCTGGAAAAATCGGGAATACTAATCTGACGAAAGAAGACTACGATCAGATAGACCCTGAAGAAATGGAGCTGATCGACATTCGTTGGGCAATGGCAAGTGCAGTTCGACGTGCACAACGCTTCATGGAGATTACAGGGAGAAAAACGATTGGTGGTCCGTCTACAAAACTGGGGTTCGATAAGACAAAAGTGACTTGCTTCAAGTGTAAGCAGAAGGGTCATTTTAAGAGAGAATGCCGAAACACGTATGCTGATGAGTCGGAAAATCCATTTCGAGATGATTATTACAAAAAGGCAATCTACCATCAGAATAAATCTGAGTCGCCTAGATTGAAGCAGTCTGAAGATAACAGAGACAAATCAAGGGCTCTTGCTGTGATTTATGATGATGAGGGGTATGATTGGAGTAAGGAAGTTCTACCGGAAGAAGATGCGGTGGGTTACGCATTCATGGCAAGCAATGATGAACCTAAGCCATGGAAAGATGATCGTACTGAGGAACAGAAGTATCAATACCGAAAGATGATTGCTGAAAACAAGATTATCAGAATTTCTCGTATCTATCTGAATGCAAGAAGAGCCAATAGATGGGATCCAGATAGAGAGTGCTATCTTGATGAGTATGGAAATATTGCAATTGATGATAGTACACTTGATATCGAAGCCATCATCAAGGAGTACAAAGAAGAAGATGAATATTGGCAGCACAAGTGGTGGGGAACACCAACTTCGAAAATGATTGAAGAAGAGAAAGAGAAAGAGAGAAAAGAGAAAGAAGAGAAAGAGAAGAAAGAAAAGCAGGTTGATACAGGCATAATTGATACTACACAAGAGTTGACAGCTGAGAACCTGAGAGTGATGGCTGACAAAGTGCTAGCTGCAAAAGCACTTGAGGTAGATCCTAATTCTGTTACTGAGTCAAAGGAATCGGTCAGTCAAAGTGTGTCAACAAATGCGTCAGGTAACACAATTGAGTCAGATAAAAAGTTTGAAGGGAATGCTGACTGCAAAAATTGCACCAAACAATGCAATTTTTGTAGCACTGTCACGTATCTTAACAATGAGAAAATTCAGAATCTGACAACTAAGGTTAGAAATGTTGAAAATCAGATTCTCGATCGTGACAAAAGTGTAAGAGCTTCAACTGAACGGAACAAAGAATTAACGGCTCAAATTGAAAATAATAAAAAGGAACATGAGAAACTAAAATCTGAAAATGAAAAGTTAATTCTTGAAAACCGCCAGATTTCCGAAAAGTTTGAGAAATTGAAAAACATTGTCAAAGATAGTGATGATCGTAATGGCAAAACTTTTAAAGAAAATGAACATCTAAGAGCTGTTTTGAGATTAAAAGAAGAATCGATTAATGAACAACTGGATCAAATTGCTAAATTGAAACTTAAAGTTCAAGAAGCTGAAATTGAGAATGAACGAATCCAGTTGAAGCTTAACAGCTATAAATCGGCAAGCTTTGTTTTGCAGCATATTGTTCCTAAACCTATAGGGAAAAACAAAGATGGCGAGGATGTGTTTTCTGATGGAACGGGTATAGGTTTTCACAAAGTTCCACCGCCAATTTTAGACAACTACACGAAAAAGCAGTCTAGTTTGGTGGAAATTGAGGAAGAAAGTGAAGTTAAACTTCCTGAAAACATTGATGTCACGTTTACATCTTCCAATGAAGAGGGTGTCCAAAGTGATGTGGTGAAAAGTGTGGTAGACAAAGTGCTTAAACCGGATTGTGACACTTCTGAGGAGGATGGGTGTTTTTTTGACAGATACATTCCGAAACAAAAGTCCAAAAACAACTTAAGTGATGAACCGGGTCTTTTGATGTACAAGATGGCTGGATCTGATAAGTTGTATTCGGATTTAGAGTTTCCAATTGAGAATGTTAACATGAACAAATTGACAAATGTTTTTAAACTTGTTGAAGTTGAGTTGTCAGAAGTGAATAATCTGAGTCGAAAGAAAGACAGGGTTTATAACAAGAAAACTGTTTATTCACCACGTTTTTACAATAACAATCGAAACAATTGGTCGGGTGATTATCGGGGTGGTAATAGTTATCGGAAGAACAGTTTTCAAAACAAGAGGTTTACTGAAAAGAAGGTGTTTGTGAATGGTTCACGGTTACTTTCTGATGAGAAAAATGAAATCTTTTCAAAATCGAATGAAGAGTTCTTTGAGAAAAGAGCTTCACAGGCTCAGTCTGAAGGCACGAGTCGTGTAGCTGATACTCATACTTGTTTTAGATGTGAACAAGTTGGTCATATTGCACGAAAGTGTACATATGTGAAGCCTAGGACTGAAGCTGTGAAGGCTCAACAAAAGAAGGTTGATGTGAAGGGTAAATCACCAATGTATGTTGAGAAGAAAGTGGTTGAGAAGCAAAACGTTAAAATCAACAATGTAAAAACAAAAAATGAACCTGTAAAGAAATTGGTAACTCAAAATGACAAGTTTTATAAACGGGTTGCATTAACTGAACAAATTTGGAAACCAAAAGGTGAAATGAAAAGTTCAACTTCTGAAGTGAAAAAGGCTGAAGAATCAATTTCGGTTGATTATGATGCAAATTTTCCACCTTTGAAGGCTAAAAATTTCAAAATTCAAATTGCGAGAGTCAAGGCTACACCTAAGGCTGATGAGGCCTGGGTGGACACCATGTTTGAATAAGTAGTTTGAATTGCCGGAGCTTCCTGGATCGCGAAGCATGAATCGGCATTTTTCTTGAAGTTGTTTAAATTGTAGTTTGTTTTGTGCAGGATCTTCCACAACTGATATCCAGATGGATTATGGATAGTGGTGCATCTCGACATATGACAGGGAAGACCGCGTTGCTGTATGATGTGAGAAACATTAATGGTGGCTATGTGGGATTTGCTGGTCATGAAGGTGGTAGAATTGTTGGTGAAGGAACGTTATCCAATGGGATCGTGACGTTTGAGAGAGTTAACTACATCACTGAGCTGGAGAACAATCTGCTTAGTATCTCGCAGATTTGTGACAATCAGTATACTACTCACTTCACTGATAAAGAGTGTTTGATTTTGAAACCTGGTTTTGTTGTTCCTGAAGAATGGATTATTATGAGGGCACCTAGAGTGAACGATTTATATGTGTTAGATATGTCGGTAGCAACTACAACTACTGGTCAAGCACATTGTTTTGTGTCTAGAGCAACTGAGAAAGAATCCAGATTGTGGCACCGAAAGATGGGGCATATACACCTAAGGAAGATGAATCACTTGGTGCACAATGATTTGGTATTGGGAGTTAATATCAAAGGTTTTCATCTGGAAGGGGAGTGCATTAGCTGTGTCAAAGGCAAGCAGAAGAAAAAGTCACACCCTACAAAGCAAGTCAATTCAGTTTCGAGACCTCTGGAAAGACTTCACATGGATTTGTTTGGTCCGGTGAATGTCAAAAGTATTACAGGAGATTCCTATTGTTTGGTCGTTACTGATGATTATTCCAGATTTTCATGGGTTTCTTTCTTGAAGACAAAAGATGAAACATTTGACAGTTTGATGGGGCTGTTCAGGAAGATAGAGAATTTGTACCAAAGGCATATCAAGAAAATTAGAAGTGATAATGGTACTGAATTCAAGAACAGCAAGATGGAAGAATTTTGTGATGAAAGAGGTATTTTGCATGAGTTTAGTGCTCCGTACACTCCGCAGCAGAATGGAGTCGCAGAACGCAAAAACCGGACGCTAATCGAGACGGCTAGAACGATGCTCGCAGATTCAAAGTTACCGATTAATTTTTGGGCTGAAGCTGTTTCCGCCGCATGCTATACGCTCAACAGAGTTCTTACTGTCAAGAAGTTCAACAAAACATGCTTTGAGCTAATCAATAACCGCAAACCGAATTTGAAGTATCTAGAACCGTTTGGGTCACCTTGTACGGTTATAGAACCTTTTGGGAAGTTTGGTCCGAAGTGCATTGAGGGTATATTTGTTGGTTATTCAAATCCATTGCGACGTGTCTTCGTTCCAAGTGAGAAGCGGATTATTGAAGCTGCAAATGTTGAATGTCAAGGTTATACTATGCCGCCGCAGAATCCTGGTGATTCATGGCGTTATCATTATGACAAACTTTGGGATTCGTTTGACATGAGAGAAGAATCAGAGGATGATGAAGATTTCTTTGATGAGTTGGATATTTTGCGTGAATATGAGTCGCAGTTAAGATTCCCAGCTGAGTATTCGAGAAGACCACGGGAAACTTCAAATTATGATGAAGCAGGTCCAAGTAATGCTGGTGAACATGATGATGTCCAACAGAATGAAGTTGCTCACGATAATCAGTCGGTTCAGAATGATAATTTAGAAGCTGAAAACATGCCAATATTTGATCATGGTGATTCAGATTCAGATTCTGAGGGGGAGCATATTCAGATTTCAGGTCAAACAAACCAAGTTGGTGAACAAGATGCAGAACAGAATGTTACTAATCTGGAGGGAAATGTAGATGTTCAAAGTGAAGTGATGCCGCGAACTTTTTCATATCATCCAGAGGAATTGATCATAGGAGAATTACAGGCTGGAGTTCGCACTCGAAATCAGATTGATAAAGGGCTTACTTGTTTTTATACAAAAGTTGCTCCTTTGCAAACTGAATTCTCATTAAGTTGTTTTATCTCGCAGATTGAGCCAAGAACTTACAAAGAGGCGCTTACTGAAGACTCTTGGGTCAATGCTATGCAGGAGGAACTTAGTCAATTTGAAAAATTGGGAGTGTGGAAGTTAGTTGATTTGCCGGATGGTCAAAGGAAAATTAACACTAAGTGGGTGTTTAAGTGTAAGAGGGACGATAGAGGAGTTGTTGTAAGGAACAAAGCTCGACTTGTTGTTCAGGGATTTAGTCAACAGGAGGGAATTGATTTTACCGAAGTCTATGCTCCTGTAGCACGACTAGAGGCGATCAGAATTTTCCTAGCATTTGCGTCTTGGAAGAATTTCAAAGTATATCAGTTGGATGTTAAATCGGCGTTTCTTTACGGGAAGGTTAAAGAGGAGGTTTATGTCGGTCAGCCGCCGGGCTTTACTGACCCAATCCACAAAAACAAGGTCTACTTATTGGACAAAGCGTTGTATGGTCTACATCAGGCACCGAGAGCCTGGTACGAGACTTTGTCTCAACACCTACTCGCTAATAAGTTCATACGTGGAACTGTGGATGCCACTCTCTTCACTAAAGTCGTTGATGGTCATCTTCTGATAGTACAGATTTATGTGGACGATATAATCTTTGGGTCGACGAATGAAAATCTATGCAAAGATTTTGAATCAGTGATGAAGCAGAAGTTTGAAATGTCTTCAATGGGGGAAATGAAATTCTTTCTGGGATTACAAGTTGAACAACTTCCTGAGGGAATTTTCATTCATCAGTCAAAGTACGTTCATGATATTCTAGAGAAATTTGGGATGTCAAGTTCTACTCCAGCTGCTACCCCACTTGCAACAAATCATGGGATTCACCCAGATCTCACCGGAGACAGGGCTGATGAAACGTTTTACCGATCCATGATAGGTTCTCTAATGTACCTAACTGCTTCACGTCCTGATATTATGTACCCAACGTGCCTCGCAGCAAGATTTCAGTCTAACCCGAGAGCATCACATATGATCATTGTGAAGAGGATATTGCGCTACCTGAAAGGAACTCCTTCATTGGGGTTGTGGTATCCTAGGAAAGGTGATTTTACGCTCGAAGGGTATTCCGATTCGGATTTCGGATGCTGCAAAGTCAATTCAAAATCAACAACTGCAGGATGCCAGTTCTTTGGTCCTAGATTGGTTACCTGGCAGTGTAAGAAACAAACGTCTGTGGCGTTATCTACATGTGAAGCGGAGTATGTTTCTGCTAGCAGTTGCTGCTCTCAGATCCTGTGGATACAGCAACAGATGCGCGACTACGGTTTGCAGTTTCTTATCATACCTCTTTTTGTTGATAATGAGGCCGCAATAAATATAACTAAAAATCCAGTACATCACGCTAAAACGAAACACATAGAAATTCGTCATCACTTTATTCGTGATTGTTTTGAGAAAAAGTTGATACGAATTGAGAAAATCCACACAGACGAACAGAAAGCTGATTTACATACCAAAGCTTTTGATAAAAATCGGTTTAAATATTTGTTAAAACTAAATGGTATGAAGCTTCTGTCGGTGTCGGACGGCATTATTGGCGTTGATGAGGGTACTGTTGCGGATGAAGACGAGAAACAATCTGCAATGGTTTGTCGAATTTTTACTTGTTTTGGTATTTAGGGGGAGTAGATGTTTGTACATAGTTTATTTTTCAGAAAATACAAAAACAGTAAAAAATGCAAAAATACAAAAACATGATAAAATCTGAAAAAGAGCTTGTGTATATGGGAAAATGATAGTACATTAGCTAGATGGTCACGGTATGCTAAAGATTTGTAAAGTATAAAAGAGTTAAACAATCTTACTGATGATGTGTCGATAGGTTTTCGTACATTTAGTAGATTTATTCGGGATATAAACCTAAATTCAAACTTGTGAATTCGTGGGGAACACTACTTGGATATATAGGTAACCCCTGAAATCTCGTTTGAAAGGTTTCGTAATCTGATATACTAGGT
>JARYGA010002683.1:0-37035 GCA_030545235.1 Helianthus tuberosus
GAAATAAGGTGTTTTGGTACACTACTTTGAATACACTTTCCCTTTCATCTATCATACCATCCATAATACACTACCATTACCTCCTACCATCCATAATACAATACCATTACCTCCTACCATCCATAATACAATACCATTAACAATATTTTCACTTTATTACATGTATGTAAACGCCATTTATACCATCCAATCAACATATTACATCATAAATTGACAATTATAACCAAACCATCAACCACTAAATATAACTAACAAAAAAACATGTATATGGGCCTACTTCTCCATTCAAAATCACAAACTTTTTGTACCAAAACACGTTATGTCATGGTTATACCTAATGATGCACATGTGTATTTTGAAATTGGTAATGTAAAAAGTAGTGTATTACTAATGGTATTCTAAATTAAAGTGCAATTGTCTATTCCTGATAACGTATTAACGAATTTGTCGAAGTAACGATACATATGCACATGTGCATGGATAACTGTTACTCGAAAAAAACAGTTTTTTTTATGGTAACGAAATATAGCGATTTTTTTTTTAAAAAATATTAAAAAAAATTGAGTGCTTTTTTGATTTTTTTTAGATTTTATTTTGTGTTCACATTGGTTCTCGTGGTTCTCGCAATAAGGGTGGTTCTCGCATGAACCTTACCCTATATATATATATATATATATTTATTTATTTGTTGGGCTGCAATCAGATTCGTCACTTTTTGACTGCAGTCCACGGAAAAATTCATTTAAAATTCATCGTAAGTCCGATTGACGAAATTCCAGTTGGAGAATTACAACCACATCAGTGGCCATCTACAGTACAAATTTTGTGACCTGACTCTATCCAGATTTCAAGTTATGAGGAAAAACATAACACACATGTTCTTCAAAAAAACGCAGCTTTTGCTGCTGTACAAAACGGACCTTTAAAAATAGCAAACGATCTCGAAAAAATATGATTCCAGTGCCATTTGATTCGTTTTTCGAAAACATATAATTTAGACTTCAGAAAATCAATTTTTTGATTTATAACGGTCCGTTTACAGCCAACTGAAGGTGGCTGTTTTCATCAATCAACATGCAGTTTTCACATTTAAACAACACCAAAACGCGTATAAACAATCCCGACATTTCCTATTAACAACTAACAGCAGGTTAATCATCATCTACCATCTAACCATACCAATAATCACAAACCCTAGCCATACCACATCATGATTTTTCACGAAAACGCAGCCAACAACCATTTACGCATACATACTATCAATTACTTCAACAAATCGCATACTTAATAGAAATAAATCATGTAACATCAAAACCCTAGCATATTACTAAAAATTCACAGCCATGTTTATACCAAAATCACACCATGAATCACAATTAAATCAAGAATACTAACCTTGGAGCAAGAGAAGGGATTACACGGAAGTGAAAGGCGAATCAAGAAGCTGAACTAGGGTTTCAATTTGCGCAGGGGGGGAGGGTTCCTTTTGGTCGACGTACACAAGAAAGGTGTTAGGGTTTTGGTTTTTTTGATTTATTATTCCCAAAGTCTCCTACATATAATTAAAACCCAAGAAAGTTGGGCTAATGGGCTACAAGGAACAAGAAGTGTGAGTTTGGGCCTAATGTTTCAAATAAGGGGACTTGGGTTGGGGTTGGGCCTATATGTGGCGCAAGGATGGGAGGGGTGGTTTGGGTTGGGTTTTTAATAGGTAACAGTTGTGCACTAAGCGATGGTTTCGCAAGATAACCGAAATAATTAATTAAAATGTTGCGTATCGCGGAATAATATTTTACAATGCTCCGATTCACAAAATATCATATTCCAATATTTCAGTTTTGGGTTTCGGTTTCACATAATTCACATTACACATTACTAAGCACACCATCGTTCAAATAAAATAAATCACCAAATTCAATTCATTTAACGTACATGTAATTACACAGTAAAACGAAACGTTCAGGGATTTATACGAGTTGTCACAAGTAGATGGAGGCTTACTGTACCCGGGCTAATGTTTTACTCGTGCCCCATTGTGTGACAACCATAAAAAATACAGGAATCCGTACAATTAATTAATATTAATTAGTGCTTAATGACTGTGCTGAATTACAATTAATGACTTGAACTGCTTTCTGATTACTACATCATACTTACATGTGCATCACATATTACATAATGTCACATCATTATCACATACAAACTTTATCGACATACATGATGCACAAAGCACAGTTAGCATAGTTAGCGGATAAAACAGGGATATGCTAACGGGGTTCAGTACATAGACAGACAGTGTTTTGAGACCCAGTATGGGCCAGGGACAAGGTACTACACTAGTATGGTGTGTAGGGAAGTAAGGACCATAAAACTGCGTCACTAGGTGATAGTTTAAGTGCCAGAAAGTGCCTAAAACCCACACAGAGTGCAGAATTCTGCATTTTTTCAGCAAAATTCAGCTTTTTAACAAGCTAGTTACATGCAAAAATTCGACTAAATGGTCCTGAATGCTTTCCTAAGTGTCGGGAATTAAAAGTGTCACAAAAAGTAACATAAAGATCATTAAACGGAATAGCTTGACACTTTAACGAACCGGTATCTAACCGAACAACCGGACATTACCCGAAACACCAAAATATTGCTAGAAGCATTGTTTTATTATTTTTGAACTAGTTATGATTCCCGAACACCCTAACACACTATGTCACACCCTGGCTTTGTGGAAGCGTGGTTAATTTGGTGTGACTTCTTAATACCATAGCTTAACCATAACAAAGCTATATGAAATAAAACCATGCAAGATCATCCATTCGATTAAGTTTTAAAAACCAAATACAACCACATTGTCTCAACGGAAACACATCCTAACGACATTGTTCAACAAACACAAACATCAACATGACATAAACACAGTTTAAGGACTGTGACTTGTCCAGGAAAGAGTCACATTCCCCAAACCCGGATGACCTCGTAACTAGTGCAGCGGTAAAACGTGTCATACCACGCCAGATCCTTTAATTCCCTGAAATACATGTAAGTTGAAAAATCAACAATAATGTTGAGCGAGTTCATGTGTAGTGAGTATGTAAAACACTTGTAAGTATAAAAATCCTGGTATGTAGCAAATAAGGAAAAAGAGATCACCAATGGTTTGCAAGGCCATTGATATGTGTGAAGTGCAAGTAGGAAGACTCAAACCTAGCAGATTTAGCGTTGGGTACAAAGTCACCCCGAGGTCCGTTCTGTTTGGGCCTGGGGCTGGGCTCGCTACACCCAGATAGATCTACCGCTTACGTCCCTTGGTCCTACAATGAGGATTAATGGTCTCCAGTTCCCGCCTACCCACTCACATGATCTAAGTAGTAACCCTCCTTACGCTAACCATACCATGTATAAAGTACTCGTAATCATAGTAACATGTATTTCACCCCCGCAGTTTAGAAAACTGAAAACAGTTAAGAGAAAAGGGGGACATGAACTCACAGTGGTGCGTCTCTACCAAGTATGTCTCCTGATCAAGCAGCTGTGTGACGACCTACACGTACTAATTCTATTAGACGGACGGCCGTGCCTTAGCTTTATGGTTTAAGTTTTTGGGAAATAGTTAGACAACTATTTCGTGTTTATATTCTGTATATACTTGGTAGTTATTTTCCTTCCCAAGGATGGGGGATTTAATACATGTGTGTTCGAAATATATTATTAAGTCTCACTTAAAATATATTTTATTTCTAACTCCAAAAATATAATTATTCTTCTCAAAAATATTATATTTTCAATTACATAAATTTTCCCAAAATAATACCTTGACAAAAATACGCGTTAAGTCATATTTTCTTAAAATGCGTAAGTTACGTTTTAATGATCGAGTGGTAATAATAATTACCGGTGTAACTTATATATCTATCGTAGAGACGTTCGTATTATTTTGGATCCATTATCATTCGTTAGTATTATTTTTACCCTAAAAATAATACTAGTATTTTCACAAAATAATCATAAACACATATCAAGTGACTTTATGAAAAATATATACTAAATATATATTTACCAAGTTTTATTTTGTGAAATCCCACCTCCGATGTTTTGTAAATAAAGTCGTGGCGAAATCTAAAATTTGAAAACAAGTCGAAAAGTATTTCTAACACTTATAGTGAAAATAATTCTAAGTGTTAGGTTTTTAGAAAAATTTCGCCAGAGTTTCCTCTGTAACTGGAGGTGGCCACGCTTTTAAGCGTATCATTTTCTTTCATAAATCAAACCAACATTCTTTTCATTCGATCAAAACAATGTCCAAAACAACAAACTAGTAAATAAGTATGTATATCGCATAAATTACATGAACTTGCGTTTTATCCGAGAATAGAAAGTAAATTCCATCTTTACAACTTCTCGTCATCTTTTTCAAAAATAGTTATTTTGTCGAAAGTGTGTGCTACACAAGTGTTTACACACTTGTGTGTTCTAAAAATCATTCGTGTTAGTGTAAGATCCGTCTTTAGAAAACACGATTTCCTTGATACTTGGTTCTTTGAAAATACCGCTTGTAGATACGTAGATCTACTACTTTTAAACACTATTTCACAAGCAAAATCGCTTTTACACAAGTTCATGATTCGTGTGTGGTAGAGTTTCATCCTTTAACCCTTGTTACTTCCAAAACAACCTTATGTCATGATCCAAGGTCATGACCAACCCGGGTTAAATGACGATCCGAGCTACCACAACATAGATCGGGTCCAAATAATCACACAAATCAATTACTACAAGTTTTACACAACAAACAAGCTTTTAACCATCACTTTTAGTGTTTTTAGTAGACTTTTATGCTTCATCTTGTATGTTTGCGACTTTTAACCGTTACATATCATTTTAACCACTTCAAAATAGTTCGAGAGTGTGATTCAAGCAACTTACTACTAGCTCGAGGCTAGGGAAGAATCTAGACGCAAAATGAGTGGATAAAAGCAATAGAGTGAGGTCCTTCGCCTTCCGATTGCACCAAGCTTCCTTGTAGGTGATCCTTAACACTTGAATGATCTTGGAATGGCTCGATAAAGATTGAAAGGTGGCGGTGGGGTTGCTTGTGTCTTCGGCCGAGAGTGAAAGAGAGAAAGAGAGAGTGATTTGTGTTGGTTAAGTGGGAAATGAATATGATGTGTTATGTCTTGAACTTATAGGCAAAACTCATGCTAATTGTCCAAGGGTTACTATGTCACTAAGATATTAGACATAGATGATTATTATAATCAAATAAAGGACAAGGGTGTCCCCCTAGGGGACGAGTTCGGTTGAGGGGGGGGGGGGTCTCCTAGTTAGTTTTCAACCATTAGTTAGTTAAGTTAGAGATTAACTCGGTTACTAATGTGTTATGTGTTATAGCGGGTGTTAGGGTATTCAGGGACCCTAACTGGCTCAGAAAAAGATAAGTAATGTTATTAACAATATTTTCATGTTCCGGGTATAGTCCGGTTGTTCGGTTGGATAGAGATCCGTTAAAGTGCTTAACAAAGCCTTAAAGTGTCGTTAATACCCTTTTTAGTGACACAACTTATTCCTCCAAAGTGTCGGGAATATTTTCCTCATGTTTTGGCACTTTATTAGTTAGCTAAAAGCTGGATTGTTTATTAAAGTGCTAAGTTTTTGTGCTTAGAGCACGTTTTAGGCACATCCACTCATTGTAACTTATTCCTAGAGACGCAGTTCTACAACCCTTGTATCCCTACACTCACCACTAGTGTAGTAAAATATTTCTGGCTCATACAGGCCTTAGAGGCAGTGTCTGCCTGATGCTGGCTTTATCAGCATGTTCAATAGGTTATCCGTTTATAGTGCTACTGTGCTTTTTGTGCATCATGTTTGTCACTAAGGTTTAGCATGTAAATAATGTAGTGACGGTAAGTAAAGTATGATGCAGGTATATACATGTATCAGAAATCAAGTAGCAGTTCATCAGTAATTTCAAATAAGCACAGTAATTAAGCAGTAATTAATTATTAATTAAGTCGTACGGATACCTGGTTTAGTGAGGGTTGTCACATTCTCCCCCCGTTAGAAAAATTTCGTCCCAAAATTTTAAGTTCTGCTTGTAGATGCAGGGTTCTTAGGAAATAAGTGGGGGTATTTATCTTTCATCCGGTCCTCACGCTCCCAGGTGTATTCAGGACCATGTATGGCATTCCAACGAACTTTGACGAGCTTGACACTGCTCCGGCGGGTCTTGTTTACTTTCCAATCCGTAACCTCCACCGGTTCTTCAACGAAATGGAGCGTGTCGTCAACATGAATCTCGTCGATGGGAATGGCAATGGTATCTTGAGTTGGACTTTTCTTCAGGTTGGATACATGAAATGTATCGTGAACTGAATGGAGTTCAGCAGGTAAGTCCAGCTTGTATGCTACCAGTCCTATTCTTTCCAAAATTCTGAAGGGACCAATGTAGCGCGGATTTAACTTCCCACGCTTTCCGAAGCGTGCCACACCCTTCCAGGGTGAAACTTTCAATAAAACCATTTCTCCAACTTGGAATTCCAAGTGTTTCCGGTTTGGATCTGCATAGGCTTTCTGTCTTTCGCGAGCTGCTTCGATGCGTTTTCGGATCTGCGCAATCTTGTCTGTCGTCTCTTGGACGATTTCGGGACCAGCAAGCTGTCTATCACCTGCGTCAGCCCAACATAGGGGTGATCGACACTTGCGTCCGTAAAGAGCTTCGAATGGCGCGGCACCAATACTGGTGTGGTAGCTGTTGTTGTATGAAAATTCGACCAAAGGCAAATGCTTGTCCCAGCTACCGCCCAAGTCCATAACACACGCTCTCAGCATGTCTTCCAAAGTCTGTATCGTTCGCTCGCTTTGACCGTCAGTCTGTGGATGAAACGCAGTGCTCAGATTTAATTGTGAGCCAAAAGCTTCTTGGAAGGATTGCCAAATCCTTGACACAAATCTTCCGTCTCTATCAGAGATGATCGAGAGAGGCACTCCATGACGTGCGACGATCTCTCTCATGTAAATTTCAGCCAATTTGCTCGTATTATCCTTTTCTCTGATAGGTAAGAAGTGTGCTGACTTTGTTAATCGATCCACTATTACCCAAATAGTGTCATGGCCTCTTGGCATTCTTGGCAACTTTGTAATAAAATCCATGGAGATTTGTTCCCATTTCCACTTGGGAATCTCGGGTTGTTGCAGAAGTCCCAAAGGCTTCTGATATTCGGCTTTAACCTTACCGCATGTTAAACATTTGCTCACATACACAGCAACATCGCCTTTCATCCTAGGCCACCAATAATAATCTTTGAGATCCTGGTACATCTTATCCGCTCCAGGATGGATAGAGTACCGTGATTTGTGAGCTTCATCAAAAATAACCTTCCTTAAACCTCCAAACAAAGGAACCCAAATCCTTTTCTCAAAACATCACGTTCCTTCCTCGTTTGGTACCAGTAGCTTCTCTATCCCACGGAGATATTCTTCTTCAAGGTTTCCTTCCTTGAGAGCTTCTTTCTGTGCGGCACGAATGCGCAAGGAAAGATCGGTTCGGATAATCATTTCTAAAGCCCTAACCCTTATAGGCTTGATCCTCTCCTTTCGACTTAGGGCATCGGCGACCACATTCGCCTTCCCTGGATGATATTTATCTCGCAGTCGTAATCGTTTAGCAACTCAACCCATCGTCTCTGCCTCATATTCAGCTCCTTCTGATTGAATATGTGTTGTAGGCTCTTGTGATCTGTAAAAATTGTACATTTCGTACCATATAGGTAGTGTCTCCAGATCTTTAATGCAAATACCACTGCGCCAAGTTCCAAATCATGTGTGGTATAGTTCTTTTCGTGCACTTTCAATTGACGTGATGCGTAAGCAATAACCTTTTGGCGTTGCATCAACACACAACCCAATCCTTGACGCGAAGCATCACAATATACCACAAAATCATCTGTACCTTCCGGTAGTGCTAAGATTGGCGCATTGCAGAGCTTATCCTTCAATATCTGGAACGCTTCTTCCTGTTTGATTCCCCAATCAAACTTCTTATCTTTCTGCGTGAGGAGCGTCAATGGTTGAGCGATCTTTGAAAAATCCTCAATGAACCTTCGATAGTAGCCAGCCAAACCCAAAAATTGTCGAATCTTGGTTGGCGTCTTAGGCGTTTCCCAATTTTTGATCGCTTCGATCTTTGTGGGATCAACATGGATTCCATCTCCGTTCACCATGTGTCCAAGAAATTGGACTTCACGTAGCCAAAATTCGCACTTAGAGAATTTGGCATACAGCTGTTCCTTCTTCAGCAACTCCAAAATAGCTCTTAAATGCTGTTCGTGCTCAGCCTTTGTTCTTGAATAAATCAAGATATCATTGATGAACACTATCACGAACTTGTCCAAGTACGGCTTGCAAACTCTATTCATCAAGTCCATAAAGACTGCAGGTGCGTTTGTCAAACCAAACGGCATAACAAGGAACTCGTAGTGTCCATAACGAGTTCTGAAGGCTGTCTTCGGGATACTTTCCTCTTGTATCCTTAACTGATGGTATCCAGATCGCAAGTTGATCTTTGAGTAAAAGCTTGAACCTTGCAGTTGATCAAATAGATCATCAATTCTTGGCAGAGGATATCTATTCTTGATCGTCAGCTTGTTCAACTCCCGGTAGTCAATACACATACGAAAACTACCGTCCTTCTTCTTGACAAACAAAACTGGAGCTCCCCAAGGCGAGAAGCTTGGCCGGATAAATCCCTTGTCTAACAACTCTTGAAGTTGTGTCGACAATTCTTGCATCTCAGACGGAGCAAGTCTATAAGGTGCCTTAGCCACAGGCGCGACGCCTGGAACTAAATCGATGTGAAACTCTACTTGCCTCTGAGGTGGCAGTCCAGGTAAGTCCTCTGGGAAGACTTCTGGATATTCCCTCACGACAGGGATGTCTTCGATCTTCGGTTCTGCAGCTTTCTTGTCTACAATGTGTGCCAGGAAGGCAGCACACCCTTTTTGCAAACACTTCCGTGCCTTCAGGCAGCTGATAATTCTTAACGGCGTATCGCGCTTTTCGCCATGTACCACAATTGTTTCGCCATCTTCGGTTGGGATACGAACGACCTTTTCGTGACAAACTATCTTAGCCTTGTTGCCTGATAACCAATCCATTCCTACCACCACGTCGAAGCTTCCCAACTGGACTGGTAGTAGATCCAGAGCAAACTCGCGCTCTCCCAATTCGATCACACAGCCTCTGACAAATTCATTGGCTTCTACTAACTTTCCATTAGCCAATTCGATTGAGTACGGAATATCTAACTTATTAGCGGCTAAACCAAGCATATTCTTAAATTCTAACGATACGAAACTATAATCGGCGCCAGTATCAAATAAAACGGATGCATAGCGTTGGTTTACAGGGAACGTACCAGTGACAACATTGGGATCCTGGCGCGCTTCCCTTGCTTCAATCTGGAACACTCTCCCACGGGCTTGGTTCAACTCTGGGCAGTCCCTTTTAAAATGCCCAATATCTCCACAGTTAAAGCATCCAAGTCTTTGCCCGTTTCCACCTCCATTTCCAGCTTGGTTGTTGTTTTGGTTCGCATTACCAGCTTGATTCGCATTGTTGCCTCGATTCCCGTTTCCTCCATTGTTCCCCTGTGGGCGATTCCCAATACCGCCACGATTATTATTTCTATTCCCAAATCCTCCTTGGCCTCCCCGGCCAGCACTAGCCCAACAAGAATCCTTCAAGTGACCAGTCTTTCCACAAGCTTCACATACTTTTGGCCCGCATCGGCCAGAATGGTGACGCTGGCAGGTGTTGCACTTGGGTTGGGTGCCCATATATCCCTGTCCTTTCTTTCCACCACCAGCTGTAACCTGAGCTGGCGCGTTTGGCTCTCCTTTCTTAACAACCCCACTAGTGCCTTGTTTGAAGTTCGAGAACTTTCGTTTGTTACCTCCGGATGACTCGACGTGATTCTCTTTCTTCTTTTGCTCAACATCAGAAAACTTGTTCAGGCGGATAGCCTCCTCAGTGAGAGCCACGCTCAAATCGATTGCCTCAGTAATTGTCGCAGGCTTGGATGAGGTCACCATGCTTATTATTTGAGGAGCTAATCCCCAAATGAAACGTTCAATCCGCTTGAACTCCGGAGTGACCATGTAGGGTACCACATGCGATAAGTCATGGAACCTCTGAACGTATTCTGCGATCTTTGGACCTTCCATTTTCAAATGCCAGAACTCAGTTTCCAATCTTTGGACTTCCGCGCGAGAGCAGTACTTTTTGCGCATGAGTTCCTTCAGTTCGGTCCAGGTTAGCGCGTAGGCAGCAGCTTCACCAAGTGTCTGTACTTGCAAATTCCACCAAGAGAGGGCTCCATCCAAGAATAGCCCAGAAATGTAGGTGACTTGCTGGTCTAGTGCGCATTTGCTCATGCGAAGAACAGATTCAGTTTTCTCAGCCCAACGAACAAAGGCGACAGCTCCTCCTGTGCCATCAAAGTTGACCGGTTTGCAGTCTAGAAACTGCTTGTAGGTGCACCCTACACATACATTAGAACATGTGATCGGTATTAGCATCATTGCTATAGATATCCAATTGGGTCATGGTATGTCTAAATGACTTAGTATTACCATGAGGTGGATTATTGTTGCCATTGTTGTTTGAGCTGCTTCCGCTGGGTCCTCCTTGCGAGGCGGCGTATTGTGCGATGGCAGCAGCGATGACTTGTTGGAGTTCTGCCTCGTTGGCAGGCATGCGCGGATCGCGTTTTGGGTGGCATCTTCTAAAAGATGGTTCACGTTGGTCAGGTGATAGTAAGTAAAGTGTACGTATGTAATATCAACACATAACATCTCATGTTATAAATAAATCACCCATATCGATAGCCTCTGTAATGGTTGAGGGCTTCGAGGTAGTAACCATACCCCTAATCTGGGGTGCAAGTCTCCAAATGAATCGTCCAATCCTTTTGAACTCCGGTTTGACTAAGTAGGGGACGACCCTAGACAAGTCGTGAGTTTGCTGGACGTATTCAAGAATCCCTGGTCCGTCCATTTTCAATTCCAGAACTCCACCTCAAGCTTCTGGATTTCAGCCCTAGAACAGTATTTCTTATCCATCATTTCTTTGAGCTCGTCCCAGCTCAGTGCGTTAGCAGCATCTTGTACCAAGGGTCTGAACCTGGAGGTTCCATTATGAGAGTGTGCCATCTAGAAATAACCCCGAGATATAGGTAACACTCTGTTGGGGCGAACAGTTACTCATTCTTAGAATGGAGTCAGTCTTTTTGGACCAACGAACAAATGCCACGATGCCTCCTGTTTCGCCAAAGTTCAAAGGCTTGCATTTCAGGAACTGCTTATAGGTGCAGCCAGTTGGAGGGTTATTTCCAGTAATGCCATCACTGTGCTTAGAGCGGAGGGCTTCACGTCGTGCATTTGCCTGTGAAATGCGTTCTTGCAGCTCGGCTTCTGTCCTTGGCAGTGTACTGGTGTCTGTGACACGTCTGGGTGACATTCTCTTCTGTCGAAGTAGTATGAAACATTTCAATTGTCTATGAGATATATAGCACCATAAGCCATCATGTAATCACCCAATTTCACACGTAAATATACTCAATGTATGAGTGGGGAAATAAATTTCCGAGCTTTCACATAGGCTTGCCAAATTGGCTTATTGCTTGTAATAGAATGAACTCGAGGCTACATCGCCTTGGTCATTCGTGTTTAAGTTATTTCCTGCTACATTGGTTTTCATTAGCTTGACCCGCAGAGTCCACCAGGATTCCTGTGCACTACAAGTCGTTATTACGTGGGCCCCCGTAATAATAAATTGTCTTGCACAGTTACCCCAAATTTTTTCTCGTCCAAGCAGATGATCAATCAAGGAGTAACAGTAGGTGCATCGGCATGAACAGTGTCATGCTCCGATGCGGGGTCAGGAGCAATGCCTGGCTCAGGGGCCACAGCCGGCTCCGGATCAACAAACTCCATCTCAAAATCAGCAAACATAGGGTCGACAGGGACAACAGAATCCTCCAAGGGCTGGCCTAAGTGTATGAACTCCATGTCATGGTCTAGATCAAAACCAGGTGGAAGAACAGGATTATCCTCAATTATCGTGATCAAACTCAAAGCTGTGCGCGAAAACTGGTGCAGCTGATGATGCCATATCAGGGTCGGCGTCGTGTGAGTGGTGCTGCACTCCCGGTGTATGCAAAGATGCGGACGTCACAGACTCAAATGAGTCTGGGACAGGTGAATGAGCATGAGCCTCCTCTGCAGGAGCGTCAGCAAGCAGTAGGCTACCACCAGCAGCAATAGGGCCTCGCCCTCAAGTGGGTCCTCCTTTAATAGATCGACATCGTCGTCAGAGACAACGTCGGGGGGGGGGGGGCATATCAACAACGGGATAAGCGGCAAGGGGCACAGGAGCAGGGACCACCGCGAGTGGCAAATTCCCAACAAGATGGCCATCAGCAGGCTCTGCTACGACATCAGGCAGTGCAAAGGGCTGAAAGTCATCATCGTCTGTGCCGGTAGTATCGAAAATGTACACCTCGTGCTCTGATGAAACTATGTCGTCTGATACTATGGCCATGGGATTCGTAGTGTCCATCTCTCTAGTACATGATGAAGGCATGACGTTTGTAACACAAACACACATACGTATAACAATCAATCATATTAACATATTAGTCACCAAGTAAGCAATCAAATAGTTCTCCTAGTCCCACTAGCCTCCCAGTCTCCTAGACTGATACTCCTAGTCTCACTAGCCAAATTCTCCCAGCCTCTTAGACTGCTCTCCCTAGTCTCACTTGCCAAATTTTCCCAGCCTCTTAGACTGCTCTTCCTAGTCTCACTAGCCAAATTCTCCCAGCCTCTTAGACTGCTCTTCCTAGTCTCACTAGCCAACTACCTCGATCTCCCAGACCGAGCCTCGGCCTCCAAGACCGAGCCTCAGCCTCCAAGACTGAGCCTATAAATAATAAATAAAATGTGCTCAACATTTGTTTGTAAAAACGTTTTGGATCTGGACTTAAGTGGTATGCAGTAAAAATGTTTTCGTGAGAGCCCTAGTGATCATAGTCTAGACTCGAGAAAGAATCCTAGTTCGCTATGATCAGAGCTCTGATACCAAGCTGTCACACCCTGGCTTTGCGGAAGCGTGGTTAATTTGGTGTGACTTCTTAATACCATAGCTTAACCATAACAAAGCTATATGAAATAAAACCATGCAAGATCATCCATTCGATTAAGTTTTAAAAACCAAATACAACCACATTGTCTCAACGGAAACACATCCTAATGACATTGTTCAACAAACACAAACATCAACATGACATAAACACAGTTTAAGGACTGTGACTTGTCCAGGAAAGAGTCACATTCCCCAAACCCGGATGACCTCGTAACTAGTGCAGCGGGAAAACGTGTCATACCGCGCCAGATCCTTTAATTCCCTGAAATACATGTAAGTTGAAAAATCAACAATAATGTTGAGCGAGTTCATGTGTAGTGAGTATGTAAAACACTTGTAAGTATAAAAATCCTGGTATGTAGCAAATAAGGAAAAAGAGATCACCAATGGTTTGCAAGGCCATTGATATGTGTGAAGTGCAAGTAGGAAGACTTAAACCTAGCAGATTTAGCGTTGGGTACAAAGTCACCCCGAGGTCCGTTCTGTTTGGGCCTGGGGCTGGGCTCGCTACACCCAGATAGATCTACCGCTTACGTCCCTTGGTCCTACAATGAGGATTAATGGTCTCCAGTTCCCGCCTACCCACTCACATGATCTAAGTAGTAACCCTCCTTACGCTAACCATACCATGTATAAAGTACTCGTAATCATAGTAACATGTATTTCACCCCCGCAGTTTAGAAAACTGAAAACAGTTAAGAGAAAAGGGGGACATGAACTCACAGTGGTGCGTCTCTACCAAGTATGTCTCCTGATCAAGCAGCTGTGTGACGACCTACACGTACTAATTCTATTAGACGGACGGCCGTGCCTTAGCTTTATGGTTTAAGTTTTTGGGAAATAGTTAGACAACTATTTCGTGTTTATATTCTGTATATACTTGGTAGTTATTTTCCTTCCCAAGGATGGGGGATTTAATACATGTGTGTTCGAAATATATTATTAAGTCTCACTTAAAATATATTTTATTTCTAACTCCAAAAATATAATTATTCTTCTCAAAAATATTATATTTTCAATTACATAAATTTTCCCAAAATAATACCTTGACAAAAATACGCGTTAAGTCATATTTTCTTAAAATGCGTAAGTTACGTTTTAATGATCGAGTGGTAATAATAATTACCGGTGTAACTTATATATCTATCGTAGAGACGTTCGTATTATTTTGGATCCATTATCATTCGTTAGTATTATTTTTACCCTAAAAATAATACTAGTATTTTCACAAAATAATCATAAACACATATCAAGTGACTTTATGAAAAATATATACTAAATATATATTTACCAAGTTTTATTTTGTGAAATCCCACCTCCGATGTTTTGTAAATAAAGTCGTGGCGAAATCTAAAATTTGAAAACAAGTCGAAAAGTATTTCTAACACTTATAGTGAAAATAATTCTAAGTGTTAGGTTTTTAGAAAAATTTCGCCAGAGTTTCCTCTGTAACTGGAGGTGGCCACGCTTTTAAGCGTATCATTTTCTTTCATAAATCAAACCAACATTCTTTTCATTCGATCAAAACAATGTCCAAAACAACAAACTAGTAAATAAGTATGTATATCGCATAAATTACATGAACTTGCGTTTTATCCGAGAATAGAAAGTAAATTCCATCTTTACAACTTCTCGTCATCTTTTTCAAAAATAGTTATTTTGTCGAAAGTGTGTGCTACACAAGTGTTTACACACTTGTGTGTTCTAAAAATCATTCGTGTTAGTGTAAGATCCGTCTTTAGAAAACACGATTTCCTTGATACTTGGTTCTTTGAAAATACCGCTTGTAGATACGTAGATCTACTACTTTTAAACACTATTTCACAAGCAAAATCGCTTTTACACAAGTTCATGATTCGTGTGTGGTAGAGTTTCATCCTTTAACCCTTGTTACTTCCAAAACAACCTTATGTCATGATCCAAGGTCATGACCAACCCGGGTTAAATGACGATCCGAGCTACCACAACATAGATCGGGTCCAAATAATCACACAAATCAATTACTACAAGTTTTACACAACAAACAAGCTTTTAACCATCACTTTTAGTGTTTTTAGTAGACTTTTATGCTTCATCTTGTATGTTTGCGACTTTTAACCGTTACATATCATTTTAACCACTTCAAAATAGTTCGAGAGTGTGATTCAAGCAACTTACTACTAGCTCGAGGCTAGGGAAGAATCTAGACGCAAAATGAGTGGATAAAAGCAATAGAGTGAGGTCCTTCGCCTTCCGATTGCACCAAGCTTCCTTGTAGGTGATCCTTAACACTTGAATGATCTTGGAATGGCTCGATAAAGATTGAAAGGTGGCGGTGGGGTTGCTTGTGTCTTCGGCCGAGAGTGAAAGAGAGAAAGAGAGAGTGATTTGTGTTGGTTAAGTGGGAAATGAATATGATGTGTTATGTCTTGAACTTATAGGCAAAACTCATGCTAATTGTCCAAGGGTTACTATGTCACTAAGATATTAGACATAGATGATTATTATAATCAAATAAAGGACAAGGGTGTCCCCCTAGGGGACGAGTTCGGTTGAGGGGGGGGGGTCTCCTAGTTAGTTTTCAACCATTAGTTAAACATTAGTTAGTTAAGTTAGAGATTAACTCGGTTACTAATGTGTTATGTGTTATAGCGGGTGTTAGGGTATTCAGTGTCACACCCCCAAAATCCACATGCGGAGTATCACCGCTTGGAGGCGTGACTGACCAGGATCAAGCCATCAATCATATCAAACATAGTACTTAAGTATAAAAGTAGAAAAATGTAATTCATCTTGACATGACTGATGTTCATAACCAAACATTGTTTAAGTAGCGGAAGCATAATAATGAAAACCCAAAGTAAGTTATAAGTTCAAATATCGTCTACGATCCGTATCCCACAACGACCTGCTCCTTCCTGTGCAAGCTCCATATGTACCTAAGGTCCTGCAAGGCATGTAAGAGAGAGTCAACAACTAGTTGAGCGAGTTCACAGTTAATAGTTCAGTAACAGTATAGCGTGAGTAGTAGTATGTTCGTTCGTTACAATGTATCATATTAGTTTCCATCGCGGCCAATGTCCTTGGCAGGTGTGCGAAGATGTTGGGGAAGGTCTTTCCCCAAGTTTTCTAGACTAGGTTTGTTCGTATCGCGGCCAATGTCCTTGGCAGGTGTGCGAAGATGTTGTAAGTTTAGTTCGCGGCCAATGTCCTTGGCAGGTGTGCGAAGTCAGTCATAATATCGCGGCCAATGTCCTTGGCAGGTGTGCGAAGATCGTTCAATAAGTGTTACTAGTCTAGCAGTAGGTTCTGTTATCTATGTACGTACAGTAATCATCAAATCCCCATTCCCCCCTAGGAACCCCATGCCTTGGCTTGTGTGAACTCACCTTGGTTTGCTCGGTATGCTAGGTATGTAAGTGCTCGCAAATAATCAATCACGTCCTAAGGTATGCACGTATACATAATCAGTTTGTGTTTCAGTTGTTCATGTATAAACATGCAACACGTAATAACAATCATACAAGTCATGTTTAACATATAACAGCAGTTAATTATTCCAGTTAACACTTATCAGAATTAACTCAAGTTACAGCACAGCTCGGCGAAACACACATAGTGGCGAAACACAAATTGACGAAACATATTCTGTTTCGTCGTGGCTTTGCTTGGCGAAACAAAATTCTATTTCGTCGGAAGTCCTTGGCGAATCACATGTTGTGTTTCGTCGTGGTCACCTCGACGAAACACACTCAGTTTCGTCGTATTCAGTTTCGCCGAGGATAGCAGTTCGTCATCAAGTCAGTTACGTATGTAAACCCTAATCATCATGTTCTGCCGTTTCTTAATATCATGTAATCATCGTACAGCACAGAATTCATCATTCACAATATACATAATCATCACAGGACTTCACATCTAGCAGAAACCCTAACTCACGTATATAATACTCATATCACCGACTCTATCCGCGTACTATCGCGTATCTAAACTCTGATCATCAACAATCACGTATACCATGCATAAACCTGATCTCAACAGTTTACCAGATTCTGATTCGGTTTCATAGAAGATTCGTATATACATTTATTAATTTAAACAGCGGATTATATTACAACACCAAACTCCAATCATCATCCTAACAAGAACCCTAACATTAAACATGCATCAGTTACAATTATACATCAACATAGCAGAATCACATGGCACAGAAACACGTTCACGGATGAAAGATAAATCAAGACACATAAATCTACTAACCGAGATGATGTTAAAGATGGTTTTGATCGTTCGGGAGTATTCAGAGCTGCCGACACACACAGAGGAGGTTCTAGGGTTTCAACTTTTGCCAAAGATGTGAAACTAAGGTCGTTACACGCTAATAAACACGATTTAACGTTCTGGGCCCTTAATGGGCTTCGTGAACTACTGGGCCGGCGAAACAGACTTCTGTTTCGTCGGAATGTATATGGCGAAACAGCCTGTTTCGTCGGAATGGGTTATGGCGAAACAGCCTTGTGTTTCGTCGGGTTCTAAGCAGTTTAAGTTTTACAAACAGTACACAAGTTATACAATCACACATAACCATGCAAACACACTAGGTTTTATCATAACACAACTATATAGTCAAAGTCAACGTGCATTTAATGCGAATAAAGAATGTCGGAAATTCGAGTTGTCACATTATCCCCAACTTGAAAGAAATTTCGTCCCGAAATTTAGCATGCAGTTACTGAGTAAGCTAGTAGTGCGACGTTGTTTACCTGTATTGTATCGCGGCTCCCCTGAGCAGGTTTGCGAAGGTTACTGGTTTTCTTGGGGTGTCACATTATCCCCCCGTTGATTTGGAATTTCGTCCCGAAATTCAGCATTGGTAGCTTCAGCCTCAGTAGTAGTTGCTTGGTTTTCGAATAACTGGGGATACTTGAGTTCCATTTGATCTTCACGCTCCCAGGTGAACTCTGGGCCGCGGCGGGAGTTCCAACGAACTCGTACAAGAGGGATTCTCGTGTTCTTGAGGACCTTAACATCCCGGTCCGTGATTTCAACAGGTTCCTCGACGAAGTGCAACCGCTCGTCGATAGTGAGTTCCTTTAAGGGAACTATGTGGGTCTCATCTGACGTACACTTCTTCAGATTCGACACGTGAAAGACGTTGTGAACTGCACTGAGTTCAGGTGGTAAGTTCAATCTGTAAGCCACTTTGCCTATTTTCTCAATAACCTCGAAAGGTCCGACGTATCGTGGATTAAGTTTGCCGCGTTTGCCAAAACGAACCACACCCTTCCAGGGTGAAACTTTAAGTAGCGCTCGATCCCCAACCTGGAATTCGAGTAGTTTCCTGTCTAAATCAGCGTATGCTTTCTGACGGTCGCGTGCTGCCGCCATGCGTTGTCATATTTGTGCAATCTTTTCTGTAGTATCGACTACCATTTCTGGACCTGTGATTTGACTATCTCCCACCTCTGCCCAACAGAGAGGTGATCGGCATTTACGCCCGTACAATGCCTCGAATGGTGCAGCCTTAATGCTGGTGTGGTAGCTGAAAATTCCACGAGTGGCAGATGTTTCTCCCAACCATTGCCAAAGTCAATTACGCACGCCCGAAACATGTCTTCTAGAGTTTGAATAGTGCGTTCAGACTGCCCATCTGTCTGAGGGTGATAAGCTGTGCTCATGTCTAAACGAGAGCCAAAAGATTTATGCATTGCTTGCCACAGTTCTGAAGTAAAACGTGCGTCACGATCAGAGATGATGGAGGTTGGCACACCGTGCCTCGAGACCACTTCTTTAAGATATATGTCTGCTAGTGTGGAGAACTTATCCGTTTCCTTGATTGCCAGGAAGTGAGCAGACTTAGTGAGTCGATCCACGATCACCCAAATAGTATCGTTTCCGCGCTGAGATCTAGGTAAGCCAGTAACAAAATCCATGGAAATCTGTTCCCATTTCCATTGTGGTATCTCAGGTTGTTGGAGTGGTCCTGACGGTTTCTGATATTCTGCCTTGACTCTCGCACAAGTCAAGCATTTGCTAACGTATGTGGCTATGTGGGCCTTCATGCTAGGCCACCAGTATGTAGTTCTGATATCGTGGTACATTTTATCCGAACCAGGGTGTACCGAGTAACGAGACTTATGAGCTTCATCCATCACCAGCTCGCGTAAGTTGCCGTACAGTGGAACCCAAATGCGTCCTGTAACATAGTAAGCGCCATCTTCCTTCTGTTCTAAACGTTGTCTTGAGCCGCGTAGGGCTTCAGCCCTGACATTTTCTGGTTTCAATGCTTCTATCTGAGCATCTCGTATCTGGGAAGGAAGGCTAGACTGTATGGTGAGTTGTAAAGCTCGCACGCGCTTAGGCGCGGTGTCCTTTCGACTGAGAGCGTCAGCCACAACATTGGCTTTGCCTGGGTGGTACCTGATTGAGCATTCGTAGTCATTTAACAGTTCAACCCATCGTCGCTGTCGCATATTCAGTTCTTTCTGTTTGAATATATGTTCGAGGCTCCTGTGGTCAGTGTAGATAGCACATTTGGTACCGTACAAATAGTGTCGCCATATCTTAAGTGCAAAGACGACCGCTCCCAGCTCTAGGTCGTGTGTAGTGTAATTCCGTTCGTGAACCTTAAGTTGGCGCGAAGCATAAGCAATAACTTTATCCCTCTGCATCAATACACATCCAAGACCTTGGATAGATGCGTCGCAGTAGACTACGAAATCGTCCGTGCCTTCAGGCAGTGAGAGGATAGGTGCGCTACATAGTCTATCCTTTAAGTGCTGAAACGCTGTTTCCTGTGCGTTACCCCAACGATAAACAACACCCTTCTGCGTCAACAGTGTAAGCGGCTGAGCAATCTTTGAGAAGTCTTTGATGAAACGTCTGTAATAACCCGCCAAACCCAAGAATTGGCGTATTTCCGTTGGTGTACGAGGCGCAGGCCAATTCTTGATCGAATCTACCTTGGATGGATCGACATGGATCCCATCTTTGTTCACTACGTGGCCTAAAAAGTGGACTTCACGAAGCCAGAAGTCACATTTGGAAAACTTGGCGTATAGCTGTTCCGTTCGTAGAAGTTCCAGTATAAGTCGTAGGTGTTGCTCGTGTTCCTCCTGACTCTTCGAATAAATCAGGATGTCGTCTATGAAAACAATGACGAACTTGTCGAGATAGGGTTTGCACACCCTGTTCATAAGATCCATAAATACGGCAGGCGCGTTCGTTAGCCCAAATGGCATGACCATAAACTCGTAGTGGCCGTAACGAGTTCTAAATGCTGTTTTAGAGACGTCCTCATCCCGGACTCTCAGCTGATGGTACCCTGACCTTAAGTCTATTTTGGAGTAGTAGCTCGACCCTTGCAGCTGGTCGAATAAATCATCTATGCGCGGAAGAGGATAACGATTCTTGATCGTCACCTTGTTGAGTTCACGGTAGTCTATGCACATCCTGAACGTACCGTCTTTCTTCTTTACGAATAACACTGGAGCTCCCCAGGGCGAAGAGCTAGGACGTATAAAACCCTTTTCCAAGAGTTCTTGTAGCTGCTTTGACAGTTCCTCCAAAACGATAAGGTGCTCGAGCTATAGGTGCTGCTCCTGGAGCGAGCTCGATCTGAAATTCAACTTGACGATGAGGCGGCAACCCAGGTAATTCCTCAGGGAACACTTGAGGAAAGTCACGTACTACAGGAATATCTTCAATCTTTTTCTCTTTCTTCGAGGTATCTGCAACAAGTGCTAATATAGCAGTGTGCCCCTTGCGTAAACACTTCTGAGCCTTCAAAAAGGAGATGATGCCACTCACGACACCACTCTTGTCGCCTTGGACTTCGAGAGGTTCCTTGCCCGAACGAGGAATACGAATAACCTTTTCTTTGCATAAAATCTCCGCTTGTTGTTGAGATAACCAATCCATACCAATGACGACGTCAAAGCTACCCAATGTTATAGGAATGAGATCGATGGAGAAAGTCTGACCAGCGAGGATAAGATTACACCCTTTAACTATGTGCGTGGCCTCTAGGCTTTTACCGTTAGCTAACTCTACGACATGTTTGGTGTTTAAGAGTGTTGGTGCACGTTTTAACATTTCACTAGCTTTTAGAGACATGTAACTTGTATCCGCACCAGAATCAAATAGTACAGTAACATAAAAGTCGTCAAGAAGAAACTTACCCATAACCACGTTGGGATCATTTCTGGCATCACCCTGACCGATCACAAACACACGGCCTCTAGCACCATTGTTGTTATTGTTCCCACCGTTGTTGTTGTTCCCGTTGCCCTGATTGTTGTTGTTATTATTGTTCTGGTTCTGGTTTTGATTCAATTGAGGGCAATCACGCTTGTAATGACCTTCAGCCCCACACTGGTAGCATCCCCTGTTTCCCTGCTGCTGCTGCTGCTGAGGCTGGTTTCGTGGAGCAGGTGGTTGTTGTTGCTGGTTCTGATTTGCTGGCCGTACGCTTCTACAATCCTTAGCCTCATGACCCATCTTGAGGCATCTTTGACACTGTTCCCTGCGGCATCTTCCACTGTGGTGTTTGTTGCACCTCCTACACCACGGGTGAGTTCCCCGATATCCACTCTGCCCTTGACCACCTGATGATTGCTGATTCGGACTCTGGTGGTCATTTGTTTTGCGTTGCTGAGCTTGAGACTGAACAGTAGCTGAACCTTTGCTAGAATCCCCCTCCCATTTCCTCTTATTGTCGCTGGGAGTAGCAGGAGTAACTGAAGTGGTAGCGGTAGCAGTAGCGTTGATGCGTTTAGGCAACCTGTTTTGCTCCACCGCCTGATCAGTGAGACGGTGAGCCAACTGAACAACCTGCTGGTAGGTAGCATGGTTTGCTGATGTCACATGACTTTGGATCTCCGGCACTAAACCCTTAAGATAAAGTTCGATACGCTTGTCCGCTAGAGTGGGACACAGTAATGCAAGCTCGTTCGATCTCTTGGTGTACGCCTCAATCTCTGACCCCGTCATCTTGAGGTTGAAAAACTCGACTTCCAGCTTATGAATATCATCTCGGCTGCAGTATTCCTGCTTGATCATTTCCTTGAAATTGTTCCATGGGGTGGCGTTAGCAGCAACCAACCCCAGTATTTGGACCTGAGCTTTCCACCATGTGAGGGCTAAACCCTCGAGGGTACCGGTAGCATATTTCACCCTGCGTGCCTCAGGGCATTCACACATCTCAAACACAGACTCTATCTTTTCAAACCAGTGCAGGAGACCTACGGCTCCTTCAGTGCCGCTGAAAGTGGATGGACGACAGTCCATGAAAGTCTTGAAAGTGCAAACAGGTGCTTGACCTGTTGTGTAAAAGAATTAGGACAAGTTTAAACACGAGAGTTGATTTAAGAATGTAGGATCTAAGGATCCTAGTGTGAGTTGTAACTGCAGGGTATACCTCCTGCTTGTGCGGCTGCAACTGCCGCAGTAACTCGTTCGTTAATGAGGGCCGTCAACTGGTCCTGAGTCATGTTGATACGTCCAGACATGATCTTCATAGTAAAGATAACGTAAGTGAGATAGGTTCGCGAATTGTGCGATGACAGAAGAGAGTGAGCACACGAGTATTCTCAAGCAATAACATATAGCAAGTTCTGTGATCTAAGCATACCACGAGCAAAGGTCTATGTAGTTCTAGCATGTAGGTAAAGTAACATGAATAGTAATACCTATGATGTTGAGCCTTGCACGTGGAGCGAAGCGTCGTTGTGGATCGTTGAGAGCACTGTTCTGGTTATAGTCTGGTTTTAACAAAAATCGTTTTCCCTTTATTAAAACCAAGTTCTCTATAACCAATGGCTCTGATACCAATCTGTCACACCCCCAAAATCCACATGCGGAGTATCACCGCTTGGAGGCGTGACTGACCAGGATCAAGCCATCAATCATATCAAACATAGTACTTAAGTATAAAAGTAGAAAAATGTAATTCATCTTGACATGACTGATGTTCATAACCAAACATTGTTTAAGTAGCGGAAGCATAATAATGAAAACCCAAAGTAAGTTATAAGTTCAAATATCGTCTACGATCCGTATCCCACAACGACCTGCTCCTTCATGTGCAAGCTCCATATGTACCTAAGGTCCTGCAAGGCATGTAAGAGAGAGTCAACAACTAGTTGAGCGAGTTCACAGTTAATAGTTCAGTAACAGTATAGCGTGAGTAGTAGTATGTTCGTTCGTTACAATGTATCATATTAGTTTCCATCGCGGCCAATGTCCTTGGCAGGTGTGCGAAGATGTTGGGGAAGGTCTTTCCCCAAGTTTTCTAGACTAGGTTTGTTCGTATCGCGGCCAATGTCCTTGGCAGGTGTGCGAAGATGTTGTAAGTTTAGTTCGCGGCCAATGTCCTTGGCAGGTGTGCGAAGTCAGTCATAATATCGCGGCCAATGTCCTTGGCAGGTGTGCGAAGATCGTTCAATAAGTGTTACTAGTCTAGCAGTAGGTTCTGTTATCTATGTACGTACAGTAATCATCAAATCCCCATTCCCCCCTAGGAACCCCATGCCTTGGCTTGTGTGAACTCACCTTGGTTTGCTCGGTATGCTAGGTATGTAAGTGCTCGCAAATAATCAATCACGTCCTAAGGTATGCACGTATACATAATCAGTTTGTGTTTCAGTTGTTCATGTATAAACATGCAACACGTAATAACAATCATACAAGTCATGTTTAACATATAACAGCAGTTAATTATTCCAGTTAACACTTATCAGAATTAACTCAAGTTACAGCACAGCTCGGCGAAACACACATAGTGGCGAAACACAAATTGACGAAACATATTCTGTTTCGTCGTGGCTTTGCTTGGCGAAACAAAATTCTATTTCGTCGGAAGTCCTTGGCGAATCACATGTTGTGTTTCGTCGTGGTCACCTCGACGAAACACACTCAGTTTCGTCGTATTCAGTTTCGCCGAGGATAGCAGTTCGTCATCAAGTCAGTTACGTATGTAAACCCTAATCATCATGTTCTGCCGTTTCTTAATATCATGTAATCATCGTACAGCACAGAATTCATCATTCACAATATACATAATCATCACAGGACTTCACATCTAGCAGAAACCCTAACTCACGTATATAATACTCATATCACCGACTCTATCCGCGTACTATCGCGTATCTAAACTCTGATCATCAACAATCACGTATACCATGCATAAACCTGATCTCAACAGTTTACCAGATTCTGATTCGGTTTCATAGAAGATTCGTATATACATTTATTAATTTAAACAGCGGATTATATTACAACACCAAACTCCAATCATCATCCTAACAAGAACCCTAACATTAAACATGCATCAGTTACAATTATACATCAACATAGCAGAATCACATGGCACAGAAACACGTTCACGGATGAAAGATAAATCAAGACACATAAATCTACTAACCGAGATGATGTTAAAGATGGTTTTGATCGTTCGGGAGTATTCAGAGCTGCCGACACACACAGAGGAGGTTCTAGGGTTTCAACTTTTGCCAAAGATGTGAAACTAAGGTCGTTACACGCTAATAAACACGATTTAACGTTCTGGGCCCGTAATGGGCTTCGTGAACTACTGGGCCGGCGAAACAGACTTCTGTTTCGTCGGAATGTATATGGCGAAACAGCCTGTTTCGTCGGAATGGGTTATGGCGAAACAGCCTTGTGTTTCGTCGGGTTCTAAGCAGTTTAAGTTTTACAAACAGTACACAAGTTATACAATCACACATAACCATGCAAACACACTAGGTTTTATCATAACACAACTATATAGTCAAAGTCAACGTGCATTTAATGCGAATAAAGAATGTCGGAAATTCGAGTTGTCACATTCAGGGACCCTAACTGGCTCAGAAAAAGATAAGTAATGTTATTAACAATATTTTCATGTTCCGGGTATAGTCCGGTTGTTCGGTTGGATAGAGATCCGTTAAAGTGCTTAACAAAGCCTTAAAGTGTCGTTAATACCCTTTTTAGTGACACAACTTATTCCTCCAAAGTGTCGGGAATATTTTCCTCATGTTTTGGCACTTTATTAGTTAGCTAAAAGCTGGATTGTTTATTAAAGTGCTAAGTTTTTGTGCTTAGAGCACGTTTTAGGCACATCCACTCATTGTAACTTATTCCTAGAGACGCAGTTCTACAACCCTTGTATCCCTACACTCACCACTAGTGTAGTAAAATATTTCTGGCTCATACAGGCCTTAGAGGCAGTGTCTGCCTGATGCTGGCTTTATCAGCATGTTCAATAGGTTATCCGTTTATAGTGCTACTGTGCTTTTTGTGCATCATGTTTGTCACTAAGGTTCAGCATGTAAATAATGTAGTGACGGTAAGTAAAGTATGATGCAGGTATATACATGTATCAGAAATCAAGTAGCAGTTCATCAGTAATTTCAAACAAGCACAGTAATTAAGCAGTAATTAATTATTAATTAAGTCGTAGGGATACCTGGTTTAGTGAGGGTTGTCACACACTATATAATGCATCATATACTTACCACACTAGACATTACACTTAACCTCCAACTATTATCTAATTTACCATTCAAATTTACATTTACCCCCCCCCCCCTTTGGAACTTACGGTCACAAGGACCCCACCAAGATCACCACCTTACCTCTAGATTTTATTTCTTATTTTATTAAAGATCTTGCTTGCTCCTCTTGCCAAAATATTTAGAAGTAAGATTATAAGTATGGACATGGATTCCTAAGATCATTTCATCTTCATCACCACACTTTACCTCTCTCATACTCTCTCCCTCCCTCTCGGCCGACCCCCTACACCACCACCACCATTGTTTTCATTTCAAGTTCATGCAATCCAAGCTCATTTCAAGATGCTAGAAGGTGATTAAGGAAGCTCGAAGCTTGTGGAACTTGAAGGATCTCTATTGCTTGCTTTCATCCACCATTTTCATCATCTTTTCTTCAAGTGTTCTTCCCTAGCTTAGAGCTAGTAGTAAGACTCTCACAACCCTTTGTTACTTCAAATTTTGATTTGTTAAAAGATGTGTTATGTTATAAATCACAAGAACCCTAAAAGACATAATCTTGAATCATGAACTTGAAGCTTACATATGATGAAATCTTGTTGAAATAATGTTGATTAAAGCATGCATGACACTTGATTGTTATTTACTTGAGATTATGATGTTGATCATCATAAGGAGCTTGCTAGATTGTGATTAAACACATGATCTAGCAAGTTAGAGGATGATAATGTGCTAACACAAGAAGATCATCCTCATGCATGAGCATGAACTTGAAAATAAGATGATTTCTTGAAAAATAATAAATAAAGTGAGCTAGTAATCTTATGAATCTAAGATTCATGAATGATTTTCCAAGAAAACCAAGTTCAAAATATGATTTTTAGTAGAAGTTGATTCTTACTTAAAACTACACTTTTTTTTTATAAAACAAGTGTAGAGATACTAGAGAAACAAGAAGATGTTATGAATAAACATTTTTGTAGAATATGTTTACAAGCTGTAAACTCCTAGTTTCTTTAAGAATGAGATTTTTAAAGAAGTAAACACACTTTAGCGGGTAACTAAACCTACTAAAAACACTACCAAGTTACTACAAGTTTTAATAAAAAGTTCAAGTTCATGTTGTTATATATATTGTATAATTTTTGCACTTGGTAAGTGTAGATTGATTATTGATTGTTGTGATGATTTTTGAAAAGAAAATGATATGCTTTAATAGCATGGACACCTCCATTTTTAGGGGAAACTATGGCAAAATTTTCTAAAAATATATACACTTAGAAAAATATTTTCTAACAAGTATTTACAAGTGTATTTTGATCATAAGTCTTCAATATAAACTTTGCCATAATTTTTGTAACAAAAATACAAATATTGGAGGATGGTTTTTATAAATAAAAATGGGTAAATATATATATTTAGAATATATATACATATTAAGACACTTGTGTGATTATTTGTATACTTGGTGAAATGGTTATATTGTTTTAGGGTAAAATAATATAACTTAACAAAGTACCGTGAAATTTACTATCCAAAACAATACCGTTACAAATATATCTTTGGTAAATATTATTTTGGATACAAGAAAGGAAAATATGTTTTTTGTAAATATTACAAAGTTATATCATACTTTGACAAAAAGGAAAATATTATTTTTGGGAAGTTAAAATATATTTTCCTAGTATATTTAGAAGATATATGATTTTTGGGAAAAATATATATTTTCTGGACAATACATAATTTTGGGACAAAATGAGTTTACAAATATAATTTCTAAAGTGAGACTTGGAAATATATTATTTCGGAAATTTCAAATACAATAATACGAAAATACATGTATAAAATACCCCATCCTTGGGAAGGAAATACGAAAGTTAAATACTTGAGAAGTATTAATACAGAGATATTGCTTAAACAATTATTCCAAAACCAAATATAATTTAAGTTGAAATATTAATTATTTTGACAAGTAATTTTAACTTGGAATAATATAAGAAACGTAACTCAAAACATAAATACTAAGCAAAGGCACGACCCGTTCGTCTAATAGACGTTAGTACACTGTAGGTAGTCGTGTTTGCCGAGGAGTTTTTAGTGCCAGTACTGAAGACGCAATACCGTGAGTTCGTGCTCCCCTTTTTCTTTTAACTGTTTTCAGTTTTATAACTTCGGGGGTGAAATACATGTTACGATTATATACAAACATTTTATACATGGTATGATTAGCTTAAGGAGGGGTACATGCTTGATCATGTGAGTGGTGGGTATGACACTTAAGGCCATTAATCCTCATTGTAGGACCAAGGGACATGAGTGATAGATCTATTTGGGTGTAGCGAGCCCACACCCATGCGGACCAGGGTGGCCCATGTGGTGACTATGTCTTATTCCCGGAGACAAGTTTGCTAGGTTTGAGTCTTCCTTCACCATTTTCACACATACCAGTGGCTTTGCAACTCATTGGTGATCTGTTTTTCCTTATTGCTGCATACCAGGGACATACATACATACAAGACATACTTTAAAGGTTTATTCATACACTTACACATGAACTCGCACAACTTTTGTTGATATTTTTAAAACTACATGTATTTCAGGGAACTAGTGGATCTGGCAAGTGTTGCATGTTTTTCAAGCTGCGTATAAATAAAAGATGTCATCCGGGGTCATAGAGTTTAGGGGATGTATCCTACTCCTGGACGGGATACATGTTTCCAAGCTCGGGTCTGTTTAAGTTCTTTTGTTGAGTCCTTGTGAACTCATTTAAACATGTCATGGTTTGTAACTTAATTTGGGTGTCGATGTTTTCAGACAAGTATGTTGTGGTATTTTCTAAACTAAATCAATGGATGAATATCTTTGGTTTTATCATATAGCAATGTTATGATTGAATGCTATGGTATTAAGAGGTCACACCAATAACCACGCTTCCGCAAATGTCAGGGTGTGACACATTATTCATTACCTGCTTGACCCGTTCTGTTAGATGCCCCATGTCACACCCCAAAACGTTGTAGCGAAAATACAAACATGACGGTGACGGATGTTGGTACCCATAAGTATCTTAGTGGATGATGCAATATTAATTTTGGATATACAACTTAATTAAACATAAGTTTAAAGCTTAGAGTTTAAAGTTTTAAACATAAACCACAATCGCGACATAGCTGTTTGATCCTTATGGAACTTAGTACACTTGGTCCGAAAATAGTTTTAAAAGTTGTCCAAAACATTATTTAATATGACTTGCATCAACTACCACAAGATATGCCAAAATCCCTAAGCCGAACTCAAGTACCTGAAGAACACGTAAAAATCAAGTGACAACACAAAATGACTGGTGAGTTCACTTATTCAAATTGTAAACAATTTGTTTAAGGAAAACTTTCTTATTATGAATGATTGTGAGTATCAACCAGTCTGCGTTTGTCCCGGGTAGAAGAATATCGGATAATATTTTACTTACATAAGAACTGATAACTATCATAGGAACTTGGGTCCTCCTAGGTGTGCTTTCAAGGTGGATATTCAGAAAGCTTATGATACGGTGGACTGGAGTTTTCTCAAATGTGCTCTGATCGGGTTTGGTTTTAATAGGCAAATGGTGGATTGGATTATGCTTTGTGTTTCGTCTCCTTCTTACTCGATATGTGTTAATGGCAACGTTCATGGGTACTTTATGGGTAAACGTGGATTACGCCAGGGGGACCCGATTTCTCCTTATCTATTCACGCTTGTGATGGAAGTGTTGACGTGTATTTTGCAACAGGTGACTAGAATCGATTCTTCTTTCAGGTATCATAATAAATGTGAAAAACAACTAATCATCAACCTTTGCTTTGTCGATGACCTATTTTTGTTTGCTAGAGGTGATGTTGGGTCGGCGAGTTGTATTATGACATCGATTAATAAGTTCACGCAAATGTCGGGATTAACTCCTAGTATTCAAAAGAGTACAGCTTACTTTTGCAATGTCCCGAATCATGTTAAAATTGCTATTCTCAATATCATGCCGTTTGTGGAGGGTGCTCTCCCGGTTCGGTATTTGGGAGTCCTTCTTATTTCGTCAAGGCTCTCATATTCAGATTGTCATATCCTGGTGGAGCGCGTGGAAAACCGTATTAACAGTTGGAAGAATAAATTTATGTCGTTTGCTGGCCGCCTTCAGCTGATTATTTCAGTTTTGTCGTCTATGTACATTTACTGGTCTACAGTTTTCTTATTACCGGCTCGTGTTATTAAGGACTTGGAAGCCCTTATGCGTAGTTTCTTATGGGCTACGTATGCGACTAATAAGGGGAGAGCGAAAGTGGGATGGAATGTGGTTTGTCTTCCTAAACATGAAGGTGGGTTGGGTATTAGAAGGATTCATGACGTTAATCGAGCTCTTATGGCTTTCCATGTGTGGAGTATCGTTACAATCCGGGAATCGCTTTGGGTTGCTTGGATTCATTCCTACAGGTTAAGAGGCCGCACTCTATGGAATTGTAAACCTGTCACCAACTGTTGCTGGAGCTGGAGGAAGATAATTCAGATACGGTCAGAGTTTAGACGCTATATTTGGGTAAAAATTGGAAATGGTAACTCTACATCATCATGGTATGATTTTTGGTGTGATGGTGGTCCGCTATGTTCCTTCCTTTCTCCGAGGGTTATTACTCGAGCTGGCTTTGGCCTAACTGATACTGTTCATGACATTTATGGGGATAGTACGTGGAACTGGCCGGCCGAATGGAGGGATTTATTCCCGGTTATTAATCATTTGGACCAACTTCATTGTAATCCGGATACTAGTGATCGTACGTTTTGGAAGGATGGTAACAATCTAAGAGAGTTTTCTTCGTCATCGGCTTGGAACTCCATTAGAGCTACCGAGGCCGAGGTGGATTGGGTTAAAATTGTTTGGTTTTCTCAGTGCATACCGCGCCATGCATTCCATATGTGGTTAATAATGCGGGGTAAACTGTTGACTCAAGACAAAATTTTGCAATGGGTTTTATCTAGGAGGAAGAGTATGAACATGATGTGTTGTGTGCTTTACTATGCGAACGTGGATTCTCATGAACATCTTTTTTTTGAATGTAGCTTTTCATCACAAGTGTGGAGGTCGGTTAAGTCCAAAGGGGACATGGCGTCTGTCGATTCAAAATGGAGCAGCATTGTCGATTGGTTACGGGGCCGGGCTACTTCTAAATCTGCTGGTAACTATGTAAGTCGATTAATTGTTGCTGCCACGGCTTATACTATTTGGCAGGAGAGGAACGAGAGACTTTTTAGGAACCATGCTAGACCGCCGGACACGGTTCGTGACCTTGTTTTAAGTACCGTTCGATACAAGCTAATGGGTGTTAAGTTCAGGAACACGGAGAGAGTGAGAAAATTGTTGGAAAGCTGGGAGATCCATATCGACAGTGTGATTGATAATGGAGGCTGATTGTTCTTGATTGTTTTTCTTATTTTTCTAGAAAATTGTCTAGGTGTTGCTACTTTTGTTGGATTTATTTCGGGTTTTTTGGTTTTTACAGTCATAGGGGTATGTCCTATGTCTGAACTAGTGTTGGCTTCTCAACACTACTTGTTTTATTGGTTGTGAATATATAGAATCACCGGGGTAACCCTTTACCAAAAAAAAAAAAAAAATTATATCAAAACATCCATATATAATTAAGAAAGTCAATTTTATTTCCTTAATAAAAATCCAAGGGTCAGTTCTCTGATTGCAAACGTTTTCTCTAAAAACCTTTGACACAAATAATCTTCCCAAGATTTAATTATATATTAAATTTCTAACATCAAGTTTTTAGATTCATAGGTTTGCAAGGCCTACGAGCTATATATCAACAACAAGGGTATAATCAACGCTAGACAATCACAGAATATCAATTCGTCGTTTGACTTGACACGAAGCTACCGGTCACGACAGGGTGGTCAACCCGATAGATCTATCAACAATTCTACGCATACCGGTATTAGTGATTAAACGGCTAATTCGCGCGAAGTGCCACATATTGGGTCACTTATGGTGCCTGCCTAATGAACCATATATATATATCCTACTAAAATGATTAATTTAATATTTTGCATTGTACGAATTCCACGAAGTCCCCACCAAGACGTAGGCCTATTCCGATACCTACTCTCTTGAGATCAAGCAAATTCGTCACAACTTAGATTTAAATATTTTTAAATCTATGCAATCGTTTTACCCCAAACGCTGTAATCCTCCCCGTTTCTCCCTGACGTCCGGGTGAAACATACATACTGCCTATCCGTCCGGATGGACTTACAACATTCACCTATCCATTGTTTCATCCCGGATACTATACAATACATACTTTAAACACTATGCAGACATCAAACAGGTTAAACTAAGACTCGATACAGACGAAAGCTACAGACATAGTGCATTCACACTATTTGAGAAGTGTAATAAGTATCTGAAAACTTTTTTAAAAAATATGGTTTTTTAAATAAACATAAAAAAATAAACAATTTAAAAAAAAAGTCTATAATGTATTTATACACTTTTGAATTTGTTTTGTAGGGTGAGGATCAAATAAGAAGTTTATTTTGGCTAGGAATGATAGGAAGCAATAGGATTATGACATGTGGTCAAATTTAAAATAAAGAGCAAGGGTATTTTAGTCAATGTTACCCAATCTTCTCCCTTCTTCTTCTCTCTGTAACTTCAAAACCCACCATCTTCAACCTTTTATTCACTTTCTATCTCAATAATCACTACATTATAGTGCGATTTTCGTCACCAATGAATGATTCAAACACCCAATCAACGTGTTCTTCAACTTTTTTGAAGAAACCTAGTTTAATTTCATACAATATCTCATTTTTTTTCCTGTGATTTTGAAGCGAATCACTCGATTCGTTCGATTCGATCACTGATAGGTGTTTCTAACATTCAAATTTCGTCAATCGGTGAAGAAATCTGAAGAAATCGGCTTCGATCTATGTAAGAAATTTTTGAATTGCATTTTTACGCTCTGGGTTTTTGAATTGAGTGATTACGTTTTACAAAGTAATCTTGGCGGGGGTCCGGGGGCAGCTCCCCTGGGAGCAGGGTCAAAGGAGCGGCAGCCCCTAGCGGGGTCCAAGGGGCAGAGCCTCTGGCTGGGGTCGAGCTGCATCAGAAAATTTAATTTTTCTGGAAATTGCCTCATTTCGTAGACGGTTTTTAATCTCCTACTTCCTGGTTCAGACAATTCACAGACAAAACATACCCTGCTTTAATGCGTTTTAGAGAGAACACTTTCTTTTGTGTTTTTAGGCCATTGCGTTTTAGAAAAAAACACATTTTTGAAGTGTTTTTAGTCCATTGCGTTTTAGGTAAAACACATTTTTATGTGTTTTCAGTCCATTGCGTTTTAGAAAGAACACTTTCTTTTGTGTTTTTAGGCTATTGCGTTTTAGAAATAAGACATTTTTATGTGTTTTCTGGCCATTGCGTTTTAGAAAAACACATTTTTTAATTGTTTTTAGTCCATTGCGTTTTAGGTAAAACACATTTTTATGTGTTTTCAGTCCATTGCGTTTTATAAGTACATTTTCTTTTGTGTTTTTAGGCTATTGCGTTTAAAAAAAAAAGACATTTTTAAGTGTTTTCTGGCCATTGCGTTTTAGAAATAAGACATTTCTTTGTGTTTTTTGTGCATTGCGTTTTAGGTAAAACACATTTTTATGTGTTTTCAGTCCATTGCGTTTTAGAAAGTACATTTTCTTTTGTGATTTTAGGCCATTACGTTTTAGAAATAAGACATTTCTTTGTGTTTTCTGGCTATTGCGTTTTAGAAATAAGACATTTCTTTGTGTTTTTTGTGCATTGTGTTTTAGGTAAAACACATTTTTATGTGTTTTCAGTCCATTGCGTTTTAGAAAGTACATTTTCTTTTGTGATTTTAGGCCATTACGTTTTAGAAATAAGACATTTCTTTGTGTTTTCTGGCTATTGCGTTTTAGAAATAAGACATTTCTTTGTGTTTTTTGTGCATTCGTTTTAGAAAAAAGTCATTTTTACGTTTTTTGTCCATTTCGTTTTACGAAACTGGGTTTTCGAAAATATATCAATAGTATACTCGTTTTAAAGATAATAAAACGCTCGTTTTTTTGTGCAGTTTTTATAAAAAAATAATGTCGTATGAAAAAGTTATTAACGTTTAAAAAATGGGGGGGGGGGGATTGGAGGAGAGAGAAACTATTGTCCTGAATTGACTAGAATGCCCTTACACAAACCCACGCGCCTCTTTTTTTCTGTCAATTTCATTCATTTAATCTTAGCCCTTGAATAAATCAATTGATGGTCAAGATTATTTACTAACAAAAAAAAAAAAAACTTTCTATTATATCCTAACCCTTGTTTTGTAACAAAAAAAAAATGACTTGTTTAGGGTAAATATTATAAGTTTAAATGTGATTTTATAGAAAGGGGTATATAAAAAGTAAAAAGATGGTACATTTACCAGCCCCTTTTGATGTTCCAAACATTTCACTTTCAATCCCTAAAACCAGTCACATTCATCTTCTACCCCTGGTTTGATCATCAATGGATCCATACACTGAACAGAAGCTACGAGACGAAGTCATATACCTCCATTCTCTCTGGCACCAAGGCCCTAAACCACCACCAACCGTCAACCTACAACCTTCAAACCCCACTCGTTTCAAAAAACCCAAAAAGAAAACCCCCAAATCAAACCCTAGAAAAACCGTCGCTAAATTCTCCGGCAAAGAATGGCCGGTGAAACCTCCCCCCGCCGATCCCATCTTAACTCCTTCCGGCTGGCCGGAACTTAAACTAAAACCTAAACCACAACCAACACATTTACCCACACAACAAGAATTAGAAAAATTGAAATGGAATCAGGTTCAGCAACGAGCGTTAACCGTCGCTAAAGAGTTTTATTTACAAAACGACGAGAATAGCGACGAAGAGGACGAAAACGACGTCGTTGAAGAAGAAGAAGATGATGATGATATGGTCGAAGATGGTGACAGTGTTGAGGATAAAGTGTATGATTTTGTAATGAAGTTGTTTAATGAGGAGGAGGGATTGAAGGAGTATTATTTGAAGCATTGTGGTGGTGGTGGGGAGTTTTTGTGTTTGATTTGTGGCGGGGCGGGTGAGAAGAGTGGAAAGAGGTTTAAGGATTGTATTGCGTTGGTGCAGCATTCGGTTTCGATTGCCAAGACAAAGAAGAGATGGTCGCATAGAGCGTTTGGGAAGGTTGTGTGTGAGGTGCTTGGGTGGGAGATTGATCGGCTTCCGGTTTCTATTGTTTTGGATCAGAAATGTGGTGATGGTGTTGTTAAAGATTCGACGGAAAATGCTGATGGTGAATCTATGGTTTGTGAGGTTAGTTTGCTCTTTTTTTGGGGATGTATCATGTATGTCACTTAGACATGTACACATACTCCATGGGTACAAGTGTTCACACATTTAGTTATAGGGAGGTTAAGTTTAAAGCGTTAACGTTGCAAAAAGCTGAGGTATGATGCGTGAGGCGTTCGAAGCGTTAACGTTGCAAAAAGCTGAGGCATGATGCGCGTAAGCTAGGCGCTGCTTAAGCTATATTTATAACCTCAAGTTGCATGTAATTTACGTATCAACCGATTCAAGTAACCCTTTCATAATCCTTCACGTACCCAATTATGATTCAGTTCGCTTTGCGCGCCTTTTTATACCAAGGCGTGAAAATACATTTTATTTTAAACAATTCAGATTTTGAACTTTTGAATGCTATAAGTTTTCTGTCAAAGTGTTTGTCACATGCTTTGTTTACACGCCCATTTCAAATCATATGCCTTGCAGGACATTACGGCAGACGCAAATGTCGAAGAAGAACAAAATAAGAATCAGGTCTTGAATGAAGCAGAAGGCTGCACAGGGGGTGCTGTCAACCATCTTGTGAGGATCACTTTATCTTTATCTCTTTGTTATAATTTTGTATACGCATATAGCTAAAAAATCAGGTTTTGGGTTGTCATGTCTGCCATTTAGTAAACATGTCGTGTCCGGTTAACCTGTTCAAGTAAACGGGCTGTGTTCGAGTTAACCTGTCATACCCATCAACCTGTTTAATAAACATGGTGATGAGCTTAAAGTTACTAGTACAGTTAACACTTGATTATACCCATTTACAACCTGAAAAAACGTTTAGAATGGGTTACACGTCAACAATCTTGTGAGTATCACATTATCTTAAATTAATTGCAACTTTTTATGCCAATTCATCTTCTAAATCCGATTTTGGGTTGTTATGTCTTCTGTTTAATAAACATGTTGTGAATGGTTAACCTGTTAAATTAAAAGGGCCGTGTTTGAGTTAACTTGCATAACCTGTCAACTCGTTTAATTAAACAAGTCAGCCGGCTTAAAATTACCGATTTTGAATAAAAAGGAACATAAGGTCAACAGGTTTAAAACTTGATTAAAACCATTTACAACTTTTCAAACCATTTGAATCGTTTCGATTAATGGATTACACGACTTGTGTTGGGCTTATACAATATATATATCAAGTGTTTGGGGGTTAAAGTTGATGACTTTGACACAAACAAATATACGAGTCGTGTTTGGTTGCATCAATTCAACCATTAACCCAACTTTAATAACATTAATAAAATGGATGGTTTATACAGTGCAGGAACCTGTCATCAACAATGGTGCTGGAACCAGTACCTTGTGACCTGCAGACTAATTGACCCGAGCCAGGACCAAGAGGCAACCAATGACTGCGGGCCTGTGTATGGGGTGGTGAAAGTGGGCCTGGCCTGACCTGACCCAATAAACGGTGCCAAAAGCCCACTTCTGTAAGGATGGATTAAGCTTGTTTATCACTATGGGTATGATGGGCATTTGATTGTATTTTATATAGGTGCTTTTTTTCGACATGTGTCGCTTTGCATGCCAGCCAGCAAGTCATGCTAGCAGCCAACTCGATTTTCGATCTCGTTTTCGTACTCATTAGGCAAGCCGAGTTTGAAATTTGTTAAGAAATGATGAGCCGCGTTTGAGATAAATACTACCATCAAATTCTTGAGCAAAGAGTTAAATTACACGGGTCAAGAAGGGTTAGTGAAATTATTAATTAAAAATAAAAACCACTCATTATTATTTTGTTTAAACTAGTAGGATTCCTCCGCCGCTTTGCGGCGGGCTTTTAGTCTGTATCCGTTCGGTTAATTACAATACCAATATGATACCGGAATTCGACATATTACTCAACATGTGTTTTCCATCTATTAAAACCTTAAAAAAAACAAATACTCGTACTGGTACTGGTGTTGTTTAGTCGTTATTACGAATGCAATTATGCGTTCAACAAAATTTTTTGGC
>JARYGA010002684.1:0-21877 GCA_030545235.1 Helianthus tuberosus
CGCTAGGGGGGCTAGGCGCCGCGCTAGGGGTCCCCTGATCAGCAAACACTTTCAAATGCTCACCTTTCAGTCCCCGTTGCGTATTAAGGCCATTTCCGACGTGTTTAAGGCTCGTTAAATCATTTTCAAGGCTCCAAAAGGATGCCTAAACATTGTGGACATAAAACATGCTCAAAAATATGCCGGATGTCAGTTCGTTTGGTCGTACGAACACGATGTTCGGTTAATTACGACGGGATGCGCATAAGCGCGAGAAGCGATCTAAATTGCGTGACGAGTGAATTTTTCCTATGCCAAACACTAAAATAAAATATTTTAGTGCTTACATAAATTTTTGGATGTCCAGATGTATTCAGAACGTAAGTTATGCGCGAAAGTGCAAACTTGTGCACTTTTTGACACTTTTAGTCCCTGAATGTCCCAAAAGTTTATTTTAGCACACCGAACACCTCAAAGCCTATTTCTAAGCTATGTAGAGGATATTTATGGTATGTTTAACTTATGGTCATGTCCCGGAATGTATGTTACAGTTCAAATTGGCATACTTTCGCAGTTTGTCAAGTTTAGTCCCTGTAAGCGAATTAGCTTGTTTTTGCCATACCAAAGCCTTCAAAACTTATTTCTAAGTTATGTAAAGGTTATTTAAGGTATGTTAAGACTATTTCACTATTCTGGAGTGTTTGTTGCATTGAACTGGTTATATTTACGCATCGGTGCGCGTATAACCTTCCAGAAATCGATTTAGAGTTTGAAAGTGAACAAAAATTGATATGTGTAAATGATACACATATTTTTAACAAATCCCAAGTATGAAATATAATATTCCATTGGTTCAGTATTTGTTTGATGGTCGCAGTGACCCAGGTGTTACACTATGCAAATGTATCAAATAGTCGAAATCATGAAAATATTGTATCGGCACATATGTATCACCCCAAAACATTTGAAAACGTAAAAGAGGGGACTATGTACTAACTTGAGACTGTAAGTATCCTTGATTAAGTGTCCTAACAAAGCTTGGAAATCAAGGAGTCAAGTGGCACCTAGTATGGAATCACGATATTAAACAATCGGTATCTAAATCGGAAGGTCAGGTAGAATGAGGTTTCGTAAACCAAATGAGTATTGGAACTCATGTGCTATGGTTCAACAAAGCCTACATTCTAAATCGGAACCTATCCTTAGTTCTTACGACCCGTTACGACCCATTAAGGTAGCTTACGCTACTTTAACGCGTCGTTCGCGTGAATACGCGTTCGAGATGCCTAATTAGTCCTATGACAAGTATTATATGCCCTAACATGTTTAAATATGTTGCATAATCAATTTAGGTGACAAAAGTTAGGTTACATATGCTTAAAATCCAATTATGCATGAAAAGGGCATTTTAGTCATTTACCTAAGGCATATAAACTACCTATCATACAACTAATTAAACTAAGTGACCATAAGGTATAACCTCGGAAGGTTATTCCCTATACAACTATGGTCACAAAACATGCTTGGTCGGATCCTAATGATCAACCAAGCGGGTCGGGTTCGAAAGTCTAAGCGGTTGTCAAGACCGCTTGACTTACGACCCTAAACAAGCACTAGACTAAAAGTGACGAGTTAAACATGTTAAAACATGTTTAACTTAGTTAGAAAACAGGTTTGATATCAAAACAAAGTGTTTTGATACCCGAAAATAGCTTCTTTGCAAAATACGCATTTTGACCGAAACTTTGACTCGTCACTTCGACTAATCGACGTGGTAATCAGTAGGTATAGTCACTAGGGACTATAACCATCGTGATTACGCTCACGTTGCAAAGTTCAAACGAACTTTGGGTTGACCAAATCGTGGTCAAAGCAGAAAGTCAAACACTGTTTGACTTTCATGCTTGAAAAGCAATAAAAACATGAAATAAGCTTACAAAAGGTCCAAGCAAGGAAGAATTTGATCTAAAATACTCAGGTATGAAGCTAAGCCTTCAACTTAGAGCAAATTCAGATCAAATGTGTGAAGAATGTGAATGAAGCAAGTGGGTATTTATAGTAAGTCTTGAGTTTACAAGATCTTGACATGTGTTTTTGCAAGAATCAAGGCTCAAATCTCAGCATACACTTCTGCCCATAGATTACAATACAAGGGGAACCTAAAAACTATCAAATGGTATCACAAATCAGGGGTTAAAACCATCAAAACAGGCTGGAATGACCAGATTCAAATTTTTTGTCTAGCAGTCTGTCGCGGGCCACAAAGACATGCACATAGGTCTTCACGGCCCTCCTAGAAACTTTGAAAGATTGTCAGTTTTAGTCCCTGCATGTCCAAAACTTTGATTTTGAGGCATTTTCGACGCGTTTAAGCCCCGTTAACCCCATTTCAAGGCTCCACAATGAAGTTAAAGCATAGGGTACATGAAATATGCATGAAAACATCTCGGATGTCAGTTCGTTTGGTCGTACGGTTGCGTTGTTCGGTTAATTACGACGAAAACTCGAACGAACGCGAAAACGATCCAAATTACGCGACGAGTGGTATTTTTGCATTCCAATCACTAAAATAAAATATTTTAATGATTACAAAAATTTTTGGATGTCCGGATATGTTCAGAACGTATGATATGCGCGTAAATGCAAACTTATGCACTTTTTGACGCTTTTAGTCCTCGTTGATCAAATAAGTTTATTTTCGCATACCGAACCCCTCAAAGCCTATTTCTAAGCTATGAAAAGGATATTTAGGGTATGTTTAGCTTATGATCAAGTTCCGGAATGTTCGTTACAACACGAATCAGCATACTTTCGCAGTTTGACACAAATAGTCCCTGCGATCGAATAAACTTATTTTCGACACACCAAACCCTCCAAAACTTATTTGTAAGTTATGTAAAGGTTATTTAAGGTATGTTAAGCCTATGTCACTATTCCAGAGTTTTTGTTGCATTAAACTGATTACATTTACGCATCAGTTCGCGTATAACCTTCCAGAAAGCGATTTAATCAAAATCGAGCAAGAATTGATATGTGCAAATGATACACATATTTATACAAATCCCAAGTATGAAACACAAGATTTCATTGGTTTTGTATTCGTATGATGGTCGTAGAGGCACAGGTGTCACACATCAAGTCTTGTGTAACACAAGTACGTTGAGCTTGAGAGATGCGAGTTTGAATATCAGATTGAGTTCGAACACAGTGTAGCTTGATTCGTTCCTTTCGACTTAGCGCATCGGCTATGATATTCGCCTTACCAGGATGGTAGCGAATCTCGCTGTCGTAATCGTTCAAGAGTTCAACCCAGCGTCGTTGTCTCATGTTTAGCTCCTTTTGGTTGAAAATATGTTGGAGACTTTTGTGGTCTGTAAAAACCACACATTTCATGCCATAGAGGTAGTGTCTCCAGATTTTGAGAGCAAAAACTACAGTGCCTAACTCAAGATCATGAGTTATGTAGTTCTTCTCGTGTATTTTCAATTGTCATGACGCATAAGCTATGACTTTACCTCGTTGCATGAGAAAACAACCAAGGCCTAAATTTGATGCGTCACAATAGACAACGAAATCATCATTGTCATTAGGTAAAGATAAGATAGGAGCATCACAGAGTTTTCGTTTTAGTTTTTGGAAAGCTTCCTCTTGTATGGGTCCCCACTCAAAAGGCTTATTCTTCTGAGTCAAAGAAGTGAGGGGAACCGCGATCTTTGAGAAGTTCACAATGAATCGAAGGTAATAGCCAGCAAGACCAAGAAATGAGCGAACTTCTGTAGGTGTAGTAGGTGTGTTCCAATCCTTAATTGCTGCGATTTTGGAAGGATCCACATGAATACCCTGCTCGTTGACAAAATGACCCAAAAATTGAACTTCCTTAAGCCAAAATTCACACTTGGAGAATTTGGCAAAGAGTTGCTCTTTCTTCAGGAGTTCCATTGTCAGACGAAGGTGTTGTTCGTGATCAACTCGAGACTTTGAATAAATAAGAATGTCGTCAATGAACACAATGATGAACTTGTCTAAATAAGGTTTACAAACCCTATTCATTAAGTCCATGAAGATAGTTGGAGCATTCGTCAAACCAAAAGGCATGACAGTGAACTCGTATTGACCATATCTCGTGCGGAAAGAAGTTTTGGGAATATCTTCTTCGAGTACACGAAGCTGATGATACCCAGAATGCAAATCGATCTTTGAAAAACATGTAGCACCTTGCAGCTGATCAAAGAGATCATCAATTCATGGTAGGGGATATCGATTCTTGATGGTGAGCTTATTGAGCTCACGATAATCGATACACATACGGAAAGATCCATCTTTCTTTTTCACAAACAGGACTGGAGCGCCCCAAGGTTAATAACTCGGACGGATGAATCCTTTATCAGAAAACTCTTGTAATTGTTTTGATAATTCTTGCATCTCAGACGGTGCAAGATGATATGGTGCTTTAGCAATCGGGTTAGCATTAGGTACAAGATCAATATGAAACTCGACTTGACGAACTAGAGGTAAACCAGACAGTTCATCAGGAAACACCTCTGGATAATCTCAAACAATAGGAATATCTTTAATACACTTGCTCTTGCCTTTCTCCTCTACGACATGTGCCAGAAATGCCACATATCCTTTTCGTAGGTATTTTTGGGCTTTAGTACATGACCTGAGTTTCAAACCATTCGACGGTTTCTCTCCACGAACCTCTAAGACTTCACCAGATGAAAGAGGAATACGAACAATCCTATCGAAACAAACCACCTCAGCATGATACTTGGTTAACCAATCCATTCCTATGATAATATCAAAACTTCCAAGTCGTATCGGCGTGAGGTCAATAGGAAAAAGATGGTTATCAAGGTTCATTAGACAATCGCGAATGACAGAATCGAGTACAAGAGGTTCACCAGTAGCAATCTCGATAGATAAAGGCTTTTCTAGTTTAGTTCTAGGCATTGCAAGCAAAGGCTTAAAGGATAACGATACAAAACTTCTATCGGCACCAGAATCGAAAAGAACAGATGCAGGTCGATGGTTAACAAGGAACGTACCGTTAACGACTTCATTATTAGCACGAGCCTCATTGGTGTTCAAGTTGTATGCTCGTCCACGAGCGGGATTGGCATTAGCGTTTGCATTCACTAGTTTCGGACAGTTGTTCCTGAAGTGACCCATTTCTCCACAGTTAAAACATGAACCAGGTGGGAATGGAGGTCTAGCAGCGTTCACTTGAGCTTGAGCCGGGTTCTGAGCAGCTTGATTTGGAACAGCCCGACAGATATTGGCCGTGTGACCAAGTCTCCCACATGATGTACACTATCGACATACTTGCTAAGCCGAATGATGACCATTGCACCGATTACAGTATGGTGCAGCACCAGCATATGGCTTCCTTGCAGGAGGCTGTGCCGGTTGGTTCTGTGTTCTGGTTGGGTTGTGCGCTAACAGCAAAGTTTTGGGAATCCTTACGCTTCCTCGACCTCTTTGACTACTCGGATTTGTTCTTCTTGTCTTTTCCCTTGTCTTGAGTGGCTGACTGTTTCTTATCACCCTTACGGGTTAGTTTTCCCTTCCTGACCTGAGACTCAGTCAGGGTTGCAGCCAACTCGATGGCCTGACGAACAGTGGTAGGGTTGCTACCAGTAACTATGTCTTGCACAGGGTCAGGCAATCCATCGATGTACCTCTCAATAGCCTTATCCAACGGGGTAACTATGGTAGGACAGAGCAAACTCAACTCCTCATAACGATCCGTATAAGCACGGTGTTCTCCCCCATCCTGTTTAAGATCATCAAATTCCCTTTCTAGCGCCCTTATTTCGTGTCGGGGGCAGAACTCTTTCATCATGAGAGCCCGAAGCTCTTCCCAAGTTTGTACCATTGCCACATCAGCACCCCTATCTCTCATCACACCATTCCACCATGTTAAAGCACGTTTCTCAAAAACACTAGATGCGAACTCAACCTTTCGCTTATTTGGACACTGAACATGTCGGAATGTACTTTCCAGACTCTCGAACCATTGTAGGAGCGCAGTTGCTCCTTGAGACCCAGAAAATTTCAGTGGTTTAGCCAAATTGAATGTCTTAAAACTACATTGAGCATTGTTATTGTTGTTATTGTTATTCGCTTGATTGATCTGAGTAATTAGGTTCGGAATCACAGCAGCAATCTGCTGAGCGACTAAGGCTACGAGTGCAGCATCCAGAGTTTGATCGCGTCTAGGAGGCATTTTCTAAAAAGAACAAGGAAACATGAGAAACGAGTGAGATTGACATTTGGATAAACAAAAGAGGTATTGAAAATATCGACGAAACATAAGGAAGGCGATCATTTGTTCATTACCTCGAACAAACAAATGACACACAGTGACTTATCAAAGTAAATGGGTCATAATAATGTATCGCGAAGACATGCTTTAGCCTATAAGTGGACACTCATCCCAAGAGTTCCCAGGTAAGACTGACTTGTCAGATTATGTGGATTTGTACGAACACTCTAGCCTTAGACAGAAAACTTGGGATACATGCACCCACCCTTCCAGATTGCACGTGTTCACATTATAAGACCTAAACTTTCATGAGATTTGAAAACTTTAAAGGCTTACAACCTACAACAAATCATCTAAGAATAGATGATTGATTTTTAAAACAGATTTATATTTTGTGTTCTTGTTGTGGTTGTCACCTAAAAATAAGTGACGGTTTTGTTTTAAGATCTAAACACAAGATAACTTGTGTTAGGATCCTAGGAAGGTTATAGTCTTGGTCAAAGCATTACTAATAACCTAATTCCCTATAACCATGAGCTCTGATACCAACTCTTCTGTCACAACCCGACCGCGGTTAAATAACAAAACCGCGAAGGAAAAGTCGGGGAGAGGAGTAACAGAATCATTGTTTCACAACACATGGATTGAAGTTTAATTTTATTGAATTAAGTTTATTACATTGTCTTGATATTTAAAAACGAAACAAAAAATATTGTCTTTCATTGTTATTAAATCACTAAGGCCTCGTCCGTTCTTATGTGAGCATGCATCATAATCATCATCAAATAACAGCACCTGAAACATATGTGAAAATAAAGGCAACATAAAAATGCCGGCGAGTACATAGGTTTTGTGAGTTTGTCAAATTCATGGCTCGTATATGTATTTCAATACCTCGTACGACTACTAGAGTCGATAATTGAAAGCCTTGTATTGAAAAGTGTTTTGTATTGCAATATAATTAACCAACTAAAACAAGTTGGTTATATGTTTAAGAAAACCTCGTTGCCATGAATCTTGACCCAAAACATTTGCTTTTGTAAACCACTTGAATTCTTTCTTGTATGAAAACTTGTATGGTTTATATCATTTAGTAAACATCGTTGTGTGACCTCCTTTGAAATCATTCGTCCAAAATCGTTCAAATCGTCAATTCGTCCGTATTATCATTCGTTCGTGTCATCAAAACCAATTGTTCGAATCGTTCAACTCATTCGTGTTATAAATCATCGTTCAATTATTCATGTTATAAACAATCGTTCAATCGTTCGTGTTTTAATAGTAAAAACTAACTTTCGGTTGTTCTAGTTGAACACATTCACACCTGTGTTTTGACTCGTCTATACCACCAAAGGGTATCTTTAATCGTTTAAAAAACCACCAAAGGGATTGTTAAAATTCATCAGGTTCTGTCGTTACCCACATTACCCCATAACCATGGCGATAGTCCGATAACGGATTTGTCAGATCCTATGGTACCATAATATACTACTGGTCGGCTTAGCTAAAGTTAATGAATGTCATTCGTGTTATGTATTAACGCACAAACAAGTTCATCCACACTATTGAAATCGTTGTGTTTAATATAAACCATAGCATTTGTTTCGAAAACTCGAAATCGTTTAGCACATATGAATCACCCCAAAACAATTGAAAGCAATAAAATAGGGGAACTATGTACTCACATGAGATTGCAAGGTATCCTCGATTAAGTGAACTAACAAAGCTCTGGTAATCAAGGAATCAAGTGGCACCTAGTATCAAATCACTATATTAATAATCGGGACCTAAATCGGAAGATCGGGTAGAATGAGGTCTTGTAAACCAAATGAGTGTTGGAACTCATATAATATGGTTTAATAAAGCCTACATTCTGATTTGATACCTATACTAAGTGCTTTTGACCCGTTATGACTCGTTAAGGTAGTTTACGCTACTTTAACGCGTCATTTGCGCAATTGCGCGTTCGGAATGTCTAACTAGCCCTGTGATAGATGATTGGTTTTTAAAACAGATTTTTATTTTGTGTTCTTGTTGTGGTTGTCACCTAAAAATAAGTGACGGTTTTGTTTTAAGATCTAAACACAAGATAACTTGTGTTAGGGTCCTAGGAAGTTTATAGTCTAAGTCAAAGCATTACTAATAACCTAATTCTCTATAACCATGAGCTCTGATACCAACTCTTTTATCACACCCCGACCGCGTTAAAACAACGAAACCGCGGCGGAAATGTCAGGGAGAGGAGTAACAGAATCATTGTCTCACAACACATGGATTGAAGTTTCGTTTTATTGAGTTAAGTTTATTACATTGTCTTGATATTTAAAAACAAAACACAAACATATTGTCTTTCATTGTTATTAAATCACTAAGGCCTCGTCCGTTCCTATATGAGCATGTATCATAATTATCACCAAACAACAGCACCTGAAACCTATGTGAAAATAAAGGCAACATAAAAATGCCGGCGAGTACATAGGTTTTGTGAGTGTTTCAAATTCATGGCTCGTATATGTATTCCAATACCTCGTACGACTACTAGAGTTAATAATTGAAATCCTTGTATTGAAAAGTGTTTTGTATTGTAATATAATTAACCAACTAAAACAAGTTGGTTATATGTTTAAGAAAACCTCGTTGCCATGAATCTTGACCCAAAACATTTGCTTTTGTAAACCACTTGAAAATCGTTCTTGTATGAAAACTTGTAAGGTTTATATCATTTAGTAAACATCGTTGTGTGACCTCCTTTGAAATCATTCGTCCAAAATCATTCAAAATCGTTCAATTCATCCGTATTATCTTTCGTTCGTGTCATTAAAACCAATCATTCAAATCGTTCAACTCGTTCGTGTTATAAATCATCGTTCAATCGTTCGTGTTATAAACCCGTCAATCGTTCGTGTTTTAATTGTGAAAACTAACTTTTGGTCGTTCTCGTTAAACACATTCACACCTGTGTTTTGACTCGTCTATACCACCAAAGGGTATCTTTAATCATTTAAAAAACCACCAAAGGGTTTGTTAAAATTCATCAGGTTCTGTCGTTACCCACATTACCCCATAACCATGGCGATAGTCCGATAACGAGATTTATCAGATCCTATGGTACCATAACATACTACTGGTCGGCTTGGCCAAAGTTAATGAATGTCATTCGTGCTATGTATTAACGCACCAACAAGTTCGTCTACATTATTGAAATCGTTGTGTTTAATATAAACCATAGCATTTGTTTCAAAAACTAGAAATCGTTTAGCACATATGGGTCACCCCAAAACAATTGAAAGCAGTAAAATAGGGGAACTATGTACTCACATGAGATTGCAAGGTATCCTCGATTAAGTGAACTAACAAAGCTCGGGTAATCAAGGAATCAAGTGGCACCTAGTATCGAATCACTATTTTATTAATCGGGACCTAAATCGGAAGATCGGGTAGAATGAGGTCTTATAAACCAAATGAGTATTGGAACTCATATAATATGGTTTAACAAAGCCTACATTCTGATTTGATACCTATCCTAAGTGCTTTTGACCCGTTATGACCCGTTAAGGTAGTTTACGCTACTTTAACGCGTCATTTGCGCAATTGCGCGTTTGGATGGTCTAACTATCCCTATGATAAGTATTATATGCCCTAACACGTTTAATAATGTTGCATAAACAATTTAAGTGTCAAAATTTAGGTTACATAGGCTTAAATTCAAATTATACGCAAAAAGGGCATTTTGGTCATGTTCCTAAGGCATATAAACTACCTATCATACTACTAATCAAACGAAGTGACCATAATGTATAACCTTGGAAGGTTATTCCCTATACAACTATGGTCACAAAATATGTTTGGTTGGATCCTAATAATCGATCAAACGGGTTGGATTCGAAAGTCTAAGCGGTTGTTAAGACCGCTTAACTTACGACCCTAAATAAGCACTATGCTAAAAGTCATGAGTTAAACATGTTTAACTAAGTTAGAAAACTGATTTGATATCAAAACAAAGTGTTTTGATACCCGAAAATAGTTTCGTCACAAAATGCACATAATCATGGATTTTGACCGAAACTTTGACTCGTCACTTCGACTAGTCAACGTGGTAATCAGTAGGTATTTTCGCAAGGGACTATAACCATCGTGATTACGCTCACGTTGCAAAGTTCAAACGAACTTTGTCTTGACTAAATCATGGTCAAAGCTAAAAGTCAAACACTGTTTGACTTTCTAGCTTGAAATAAAAAAACAAGACATGAAAGAACACTTACAATTTTTCTAGGCTAGAAGGATGACTAAGAAAACTCAGATATGAAGCCTCCAACCAAGAGTGGTAGCCTCAATTCAGAGCAAAGTTGAAAAGAAATGGAAATGACCAATTTGAAGTGTTAAAGTTCTTGGGTTTTATAGGAAATAATGAACCATTTGGATGATTACAAGTGTATTTGAGTTGTTCAAAGCATGATCATCACCATACACATGTTAGGCTCTGATTTGGGAACTTGGAGAACACATAAACCAGCCCACAATATGCAAAAACTAAGGTTAAAATCAGGTTCAGCAGGCTATTTTGAAGAAATAATGAATCTGCCCAGCTACTGTCCTCACACCCCGCGACCAATACATGGTCTGGCTGTCGCGCCCCGCCTACCAGTCTGACCAGAAGTTTCAAATTTTGTCAAAACAGATCCCTGCAGCTCTGAAACCTGTTTTTTGACGCGTTTAACCCTCGTTAACCCAATTTCAAGGCTCTACAAGGATGTTAAAGCATAGGGGACATGAAATATGCTTGGAAAATTACGGATGTCGGTTCGTTTGGTCGTACGATCGCGTTTTTCGGTTAATTACGACGAAACTCGAACGGACACGAAAATGATCCAAATTGTGCGACGAATGGTATTTTTGTATTCCTATCACTAAAATACAATATTCTAGTGATTAAAAAAGTTTTTGGATGTTCGGATATGGTCAGAATGCAAGATATGCACGCATATGCATACATTTCACAGTTTTGACGCTTTTTGTCCCTATGACCATATAAGCGCATTTTCACACACCGAACCCCTCAAAACTTATTTCTAAGATATGTAGAGGGTATTTAGGGTATTTTTAGCTTATGATCTTGTTCCAGAGTGTACGTTGTCATACGAATTGGTAGACCTTTGCAGTTTGTCACAAATAGTCCCTGTGATTGAATAAACTTGTTTTTGACACACCAAACCCTTCAAAACTTATTTCTAAGTTATGTAAAGGTTATTTAAGGTATATTAAGCTTATGTCACTATTCCAGAGTGTTTATCGCGTTAAACTGATTATGTTTACGTAATAGTTTGCGTATAACTTTCCAGAAAGTGATTTAGAGCTTGAAATCGAACTAGAATTGAAATGTGAAATTGTCATAAACAAATAAAAAAATATTGAGACCAAAACACATTGTTTCATTGATATTTGATATTGTTCTACATTGTACAGTGTTTACAGAGCACAAATATTACAACTCTGGCCATCCGTCTTAGGGTGAATGGTCGTGCTAAGATTCAATTGAGATCCAAAAGGCTTCTGAAACGTTTGCCAAATCCTTGACATAAAACGACCATCTCGGTCTGATATGATAGAAACAGACACTCCATGACGTGTCACAATCTCCTTGAGATATATCTCTGCCAACTTCTTGGTGCTGTCTTTCTCGCTGATCGGTAGAAAATGTGCGGACTTTGTAAGTTGGTCGACAATTATCCAAATCACATCATGGCCTCTTTGCGTTCTCGGTAACTTAGTACTGAAATCCATCGATATATGTTCCCACTTTCACACGGGAATCTCAGGCTGTTGCGTTAACCTTGGCATAAGTAAAACAGTTACCCACGTATGTAGCAATATCAAGCTTCATCTTAGGCTACCAATAACAGTCCTTCAAGTCTTGGTACATTCTGTCGGATCCCGGATGTGTAGAGTACCTTGACTTATGCGCTTCGTCCAAAATAAGGGAGCGTAGTTCGCCGAAGAATGGAACCCAAATTCGCTCCATGAAGTACATTGTTCCATCTTCCTTTGGCACCAATTTTGCTTCCATTCCACGTAATGATTCTAATCGTAGATTATCTGGTTTAAGCGCTTCTTTTTGAGTTTTGCAAATCCGAGTAGTGAGATCAGTTTGTATGGTCATTTCTAAGGCTCGAACCCTTAGAGGCTTTGCGCGCTCCTTGCGGCTCAAGGCGTCCGCTATAACATTTGCCTTGCCCGGGTGATACTTTATCTCACAATCGTAATCATTTAATAGCTCGACCCATCTTCGTTGCCTCATGTTTAGGTCTTTCTGATCGAAAATGTGTTGCAAACTCTTATGGTCTGTAAGGATTGTGCAACGAGTCCCATACATGTAATGACGCCAATTCTTCAACGTGAATATCACCTCACCTAGCTCAAGGCCGTGCATGGTGTAGTTTTTCTCATGCACCTTCAATTGACGAGATTCCTACGCGATGAATTTGTCCCATTGCATCAACACTTTGCCAAGACCTTGTCGAGACGCATCACAATAAACCACAAAACCATCGCTACCGTCGGGTAAGGGTAAAATCGGTGTGTCACAAAGTTTATCTTTCAACAGTTGGAAAGCCGTTTCTTGTTTCTCACCCTAATCAAATTTTTTATCTTTCTAGGTTAGGGACGTTAGCGGCTGAGCAATCTTTGAGAAGTTCTCTATGAATTATTTGTAATAACCTGCTAACCCCATAAATTGTTGTATCTCAGTTGGTGTTTTAGGTGCCTCCCAATTTTTTTAATTGCCTCAATCTTGGCAGGGTCGACGTGAATTCCATTCTCATTCACTATGTGACCTAGGAATTGCACCTCGCGAATCCAAAATTCGCACTTTGAAAGCTTTGCATAACTGTTCCTTCTTTAAATGTTCTAAGATAGCTCACAAATGTTGCTCATGCTCTTCCTTGGTTCACGAGTATACAAGAATGTCACCAATAAATATAATCACAAATTTATCCGGATACGGCTTACACACCCAATTCATGAGATCCATGAATACTGCCGGTGCGTTGGTTAAACCGAACGACATGAAAAGGAACTCGTAATGTCCATCGCGAGTCCTAAAGGCCGTTTTAGGAATGCTTTCTTCTTGTATTCACTGCTGATGATATCCCGATCTCAGATCAATCTTGGAGTAATATCTGGAACCTTGCAGTTGATCGAATAAGTCATCAATTCTCGGTAAGGGATACCGATTCTTGATGGTTAATTTGTTCAATTCTTTGTAGTCGATGCACATACGGAAACTGCCATCTTTCTTTTTAACAAACAACACTGGAGCTCCCTAGGGTGAAAAGCTTGGCCTGATAAATCCCTTGTCTAGCAGCTCTTGCAATTTAGTCGAAAGCTCTTGCATTTCGGATGGAGCTAATCGGTATGGTGCCTTTACCACTGGTGCCGCTCCTGGCACCAGGTCTATCCGAAATTCCACTCGTCGCTGTGGAGCTAGCCCAGGCAAGTCTTCGGGAAAGACTTCTGGAAATTCCTTCACAACGGGGATGTCTCCTAATCTTGGCTCCTTGGTCTCCTTGTCGAAGACGTATGCGAGGAAAGCTATGCAACCTTTTCGGAGGCACTTCTGCGTCTTCATGCAATTGATAATTCGCAGGGGCGTTTCACGCTTCTCTCCAAGAATCACAAGCGTTTCTCCATTCAACAGTGGGATGCAGATGATTTTCTCATGACAAATCACTTCCGCCCAGTTGTCATACAACCAATCCATTCCGACAACTACATCAAAACTACCTAAACCAACTGGTAGAAGGTCGACAGAAAATTTGCGTTCCCCAAGTCCAAGTGTACAACCTTTAATAACTTTATCCACTTCGACTAATTTCCCATTTGCCAACTCTATAGAATATGGGGTGTCTAGTTTACTCGTTTCTAAGCCAAGTATATCCTTAAGTTCTATAGATTCAAAACTAAAGTTGGCGCCAGTATCAAATAGATGGATGCAAAGTGTCGGTTTATAGGGAACATACCCGTAACTACGTTCGGGTCCTAGCGTGCTTTGGGTGCTCCTTTTGTGAAAATGCTCCCACGAGCTTGATTTTTCTTTGGGCAATCCTTCCGATAATGTCCTTTGTCACCACATCCGTAGCAACCTTTGCCCTTGCCGTTTCTGTTATCTCCCAGAATTCCATTCACATGCCCCGTACCAGACCAGCATGCCCCCTTGCTATGCTCGGTCTTTCAACAATTTCCACACCTACGTGTCCTGCACAGACCTGTGTGATGATAACCGCACCTATCACACTTTGGTAGTTCTCATTGGTAGTTTTTATCACCTGTTTTAGTCGTGGCAATGAATGCCTTGACTTTCTTAGTCGCATCAGTTCCCTTATGTTTGTTGCTTGATTTAAAGCCTTGCTTAGAATGCGTATACTTTCTCTTATTTCTTTCCGAAGAAGACTCCACATGCGTCTTCTTTTTCACTGGACGTTTATTCGATTACTCCATCATTAATCCGCCCTCGGCAGAACCTTGGGTAGGAGTTATCACCTGAGCGATTCCCAATATGGTTCCTCTTATTCCGCCATTGTTTGCAGTACTGCTTGCTTCGTATTGGACGATTGCTTTAGCGACTTGCTGGTTTACTAGCGCTTCGAGATCAGCTCGTGTTGCAGGTAAAGGTTCTGATTGGGCTTGACCAGTGTTTCCTTCATTGTGGTTCCATGAGCTTCACATGTATAAAACTTATCAACGAAATTAGACATTTATTTTAGAATAAATATTGACGTCTATGAGTGAAAGCAAAGCTCATTCGTCGTGCACTATAAGTATAAGGTGTGACAATTGTGCTTTGTAAACGATGAACGACGTAAAACAATATCAATTATCAATGAAACGATTTGATACTAGTTCGATTTTTTTCTAGAAAGTTATACGCAAAATGATGCGCAAACGTAATCAGTTTAACGCGACAAACACTCCGGAATAGTGACATAGGCTTAACATACCTTAAATAACCTTTACATAACTTAGAAATAAGTTTGGGAGGGTTTGGTGTGTCGAAAACAAGTTTATTCGATCGCAGGGACTATTTACGACAAACTGTGAAAGTATGTCGATTCGTACGATAACGAACATTCTGGAACTTGATCATAAGTTAAACATACCCTAAATATCCTTTACATAGCTTAGAAATAGGCTTTGAGGGGTTCGGTATGCGAAAAAGTGCTTAATTGATCAACAGGGACTAAAAGCGTCAAAAAGTGCATAAGTTTGCATTTACGCGCATATCTTACGTTCTGAACATATCCGGACATCCAAATATTTTTTTTAATCATTAAAATATTTTATTTTAGTGATCAGAATGCAAAAATACCATCCGTCGTGTAATTTGGATCGTTTTCGCGTCCGTTCGAGTTTTTGGCGTAATTAACCAAATAACGCAATCGTACGACCAAACGAACCGACATCCGAGATGCTTTCAAGCATATTTCATGTTCCCTGTGCTTTAACTTCATTATAGAGCCTTGAAATGGGGTTAACGGGGCTTAAAAGCTTCAAAATCAAAGTTTTGGACTTGCAGGGACTAAAACTGCCAATTTGTGAAACTTGCTAGGCGGGACGCGAAGACCTGAACATCAGGCTTCGTGGGGTGTGACAGACTACCAGATCAGAAACATTGAATCTGGTTGAAACAGCCTTTTCTAATGGTTTTTAACCCCAGATTTTGGAAACAATGGACTTGTTTTGAGTTCCCCTTGAATTGTAAACTATGTGCCACAAGTGTATGGTTAGGATCAAGCTTTGATTCTTGCAAAGACACTTGTAATCATCTTGTAAACTCAAGACTTTCTATAAATACCCACCAAGCTCAAGCTTCATTCCTTGCACAATTGATCTAAATCTGCTCTAAGTTGAAGCTAGGGCTTCATACCTGAGTGTTTTGGATCAATTCTTCCTAGCTTGGACCTTTTGTAAGCTTATTTCATGCTTGTTTATGCTTTTCAAGCATGAAAGTCAAACAATGTTTGACTTTCTGCTTTGACCATGATTCGGTCAAGAAAAAGTTCGTTTGAACTTTGCAACGTGAGCGTAAAAACGATGGTTATAGTCCCTTGTGACTATACCTATTGATTACCACGTTGATTAGTCGAAGTGACGAGTCAAAGTTTCGGTCAAAATGCCGATTATGCGCATTTTTGCGACGAAGCTATTTTCGGGTATCAAAACACTTTGTTTTGATATCAAACCTGTTTTCTAACTTTGTTAAATATGTTTTAACATGTTTAACTCGTTTCTTTTAGTCTTGTGCTTGTATAGGGTCGTAAGTCAAGCGGTCTTGACAACCGCTTAGACTTTCGAATCCGACCCGTTTGGTCGATCGTTAGGATCCGACCAAGCATGTTTTGTGACCATAGTTGTATAGGGAATAACCTTCCGAGGTTATACCTTATGGTCACTTAGTTTAATTAGTTGTATGATAGATAGTTTATATGCCTTAGGTAAATGACCAAAATGCCCTTTTCATTCATAATTTGAATTTAAGCATATGTAACCTAAATTTTGACACTTAAACTGATTATGCAACATATTTAAACATGGTAGGGCATGTAATACTTGTCATAGGACTAGTTAGACGTCTCGAACGCGCTTTTACGCGAACGACGCGTTAAAGTAGCGTAAGCTACCTTAATGGCTCGTAACGGGTCGTAAGCACTTAGGATAGGTTCCGATTTAGAATGTAGGCTTTGTTAAACCATATCACATGAGTTCCAATACTCATTTGGTTTACAAGACCTCATTCTACCCGATCTCCCGATTTAGGTGTCGATTTATTAACTTAGCGATCCGATTACTAGGTACCATTTTATTTCCTTGGTTTGCTTGAGCTTTGTTAAGTTCTTTAGATCGAGGATACCTTGCAATCTCAAGTGAGTACATAGTTCCCCTATTTTTCTGTTTTCGATTGTTTTGGGGTGATTCATATGTGTTAAAGGATTTTGATGCTTTCAACGATGATTTCAAAAACGAATACTATGGTTTATACTAAACAAAACGATTTCGATAATGTGAACGAACTTGTTGGGACATATTTACATAACGAATGACATTCATTAACATTGATCAAGCCGACTGTCACACCCCAACCAATGGCGGAAACATCGGGGCGCGACATTGAGCGAAACAGATTGTCCATGAGTATCCATAATAACTATTAATTACCAGATATTTAAACGTCATGTCCAATACCATAACATATCCAAATGAAACAGTTATTACAAATAGTTGTCTCAAAAACAATCACTGTTCCGACAACTCAGATTTTGCGTGACATAGCTAGACCCCTAACTTGATTCACCAAGGCACAACATTCCTAGCATCTTAAACACCTGTCACATACGTTAAAATAGCAGTCAATACACATAGTGTAAATGTGAGCATACAAGTTTAGTAGCATAATAGATTGCGAAAGAGTTTACGCATAACCAGCAAGTAACATGTTTAATGTGAAGCAAGTAGGTTATCGACAATGAAATATGCACAGATGTGACTGCGAGTTGTAGAGTGCGCAACACATATCACCACTGTGACACGTGAAGAAATAACCTTAGCAACCCACGTCCACGACAGGTGCTGAGTCCAAACTATAGTACTATCGTTGCTAAGGTGTCAGGCAACAATCACTGTGTAAACATAACATACAAGCATTCATCGAGTAACACGTATAACATGCAGTAGAGGTTAGCGTATAAAAGTGTTTTGCGTTGTGTGATCGATGTGGTTTGATATAATGCAACGTATGTAACACCTAAAAGTGCTTAAAGCAAAAAGGGATCGAGTATACTCACAGCGATGGTAGCTAATGGATTGAAGGGAGCGCTAGAGTGAGCCTGATTACAGAACGAATACATAAGCGATGCACGTCACGTAAAATGTTGCACCTGAAAGAGTGTCGAGGTGTCATCTGATCAGATGGCAATCCGGTCGGATGGCCATTAGGTCGGTTTGCCACTCGTTTGGGATGGATGTGTTTGTGTATGATGACTTTGAAGTTATCGTTGTAGTATTTTGAAAATAGAGAAATATCTCTGCCTTTCAGGACGTCCGGTCGAACGGTCGTTCGATCGGATGGCGATCCGTTTAGTGGAAACATTCTCAGAAAATAAGTCCATAGCAGAATGGTCATTCAATCGGATGGCAATCCGATCAGATGGCCACTCGCTAGAACTGATGATCTTTGAAAATTGATAAAAGTATTTAAGTATTGGAACCATAAATCAATCTGATCAGATTGACGTTCGATCGGATGGCAGTCCGACCGAATGGCAATCCGTTTGCGTGACTGGTTCGTTTTGAAATTGATTAAGTTTGAAAGTTTGCGGTTTGACCGAGATGGTATGACAATGTGTTAAACAACGGGAAAATTCCATCAGGCCCAGGTCATCCAATCGTACAGGAACCACCCAAATCCGACCAGCTAACTGTTCCTGACGGTTTGTTTTTGTTCAACCCGGAATCGGTCGTCTCTTTGATAGGAATCAGATCTCAGACCAACACTTCACTAGAAACGAGTAGAAGGCCTGAATGAGTCCCGATTCTACCCGTTTTTTTGAATGCATTGAGTGTAAAAGAGTTGAAAGAATGTTGTGAAACATCTTTCAATCTTTCAAATCTTGAAAACGTTTAGATTTATGCGAAAATAGTGTTAAATCACATTGAAATCCTTTAGATCCGAGTTGATCTTGGTGGAGTGAGGCCAAATTTTGAAGTTCATAAGAACCCCATGATGACATCATCCTAGAACACCTCAAACCCACTGATTTCATGGTTAAAAGTGCAGATTCAAAGGTGAAAATGATGAAGAAGTGCGTGTAGATGGTAGATGTACAAGATTCAGGGGTAGAAACATACAAGAATCGCGAGAAATCGAGAGAAAAGAGGACTTGAGCGTGCTGATCGAGTGAGAGAACTGTCACATCAATGTTTGAGATATGACAGGGGTATTTATAGGGTTTCCAAAAGAGGAGCACAGATGACGGGTTGGATGGTCATTCGATCGAATGGTCATTCGATCGATTGGCTCTGGCAAGTTGGTTTTCGTGTTTTTGTTTCGTGCGTTAAGCGTTGCGATGTGTTTCGAGTAAGCGATGCGATAGTATTACCTATTATTCACATAACCACTATATCTAATATACAATCAACATAATTTAACTTGCGTTTAGCGTTTGCGTTGTGATAGAGTTGCGATTGCGATTAAACACCACAACATAAACATAACATGCACAAGTAACACATAATAGCACACACACGTAAAACAATATCCATAACCTATAATTCAAGTTGCGATGCGATAGCGATGCAATTAGCGATAAGTCAATTAGCGATTAAACTGCGATTAAGTAGCGATTTGTTAACATGTACTCTACATAGTACAACTAAAGCGATTTAAAATAGATTCTCAATTACAAGTCAAGAAGACAATCAATTAGTTGAGCAAGGAGTGACAGATCGCAATTAGCAATCTTTTCTTCCTTTGACTTTGACTTTGACTTGTACTTTGACTTTCAAACACGGGGTGTATCAGCCTCCCCCACTTAAGGTAATTGCGTCCCGAAATTTAAGAAACAGGCGTAACAAACAGTTGCAGATACTTTGCCCTCATGTCACTTTCGAGTTCCCAGGTGAACTTGGCGCCGCGTTTACCATCCCAGCGAACCTTCATAATGGGAATGCGTGAGCGTCGGAGTACCTTGGTTTCTCGGCCCATGATCTCGACAGGCTTTTCCACGAAGTGTAATGTTTCGTCCACTTGTAAATCTTCGAGAGGGACATGTAATTCATGTTCGGCTAGACACTTTTTGAGGTTTGAAACGTGGAAATTCGGGTGGACATTACTCAGTTCCTCTGGTAGTTCGAGTCTGTAGGCCACTTTGCCAATCCTTTACAGAATCTTAAAGGGTCCAACATATCAAGGCGTGAGCTTTCCTTTCTTGCCTGTGACACCTGTGTCACTTCAACCATCAAACAAAGACCAAACCAATAAAATATTATATTTTATACTTGGGATTTGTATAAATATGTGTATTATTTGCACACATCAATTCTTGTTCAATTTCGGGCTCTAAATCGCTTTCTGGAAAGTTATACGCGCACCGATGCGTAAATATAACCAGTTTAATGAAACGAACACTCCGGAATAGTGAAATAGGTTTAACATACCTTAAATAACCTTTACATAACTTATAAATAAGTTTTAAAGGCTTTGGTATGACAAAAACAAGTTAATTCGCTTACAGGGACTAAACTTGACAAACTGCGAAAGTATGCCAATTTGAACTGTAACAGACATTCCGGAACATGACCATAAGTTAAAAACACCTTAAATATTCTTTATATAGCTTAGAAATAGGCTTTGAGGGGTTCGGTGTGCTAAAATAAACTTTTGGCTCATTCAGGGACTAAAAGTGTCAAAAAGTGCATAAGTTTGCACTTTCGCGCATAACTTACGTTCTGAATACAACCGGACATCCAAAAATTTAAGTAAGCACTAAAACATTTTATTTTAGTGTTTGGCATAAGAAAAATCCATTCGTCGCGTCATTTGGATCGTTTTTCGCGCTTATGCGCATTCCGTCGTAATTAAGCAAACATCGCGATCGTACGGCCAAACGAACCAACACCCGAGATATTTTTGAGCACATTTTAAGTTCCCTATTCTTTAACTTCATTTTAGAGCTTTGAAATGGGGTTAACGGGGCTTAAACGTGTCAAAAGTGCATCAAATAGCAAGTTTGGAGCTTCAGGGGCCTGTTCTGCCATTTTTTAAACTTTCTGGTCTGCAAGGTCCTTGCGCACCGCAAGGTTCTAAGTCTTACGGTGCGCAAGCAGGGGTCAGATGTAGAAAATCGTTTTGGCTGCTGATTAACAGCTTTCAACCCCCCCAAAGGCCAATGCCACATGTCAATCTCTGGTGGTGGGGGCAAAATGAGTTACCATAACATTTCAACACTTGGACGGCCTAGATCGAAGCACGTTTTTCAAGAAACGATCCTAACGGTCTTGGTTTTCCTATAAATACCCCACCCCCATTTGCTTCAAACTCACCCTTGATCTGATCATTTCCCTAAGTTGGAGTTGCAACACTTCATACCTGGGAATTTCATATCAAACTTCCATTCTTGGACCTCTTGTAAGTCCTCTTTCATGCTTTTATGCGTTTTTAGCTTGAAAGTCAAACTGCGTTTGACTTTCTGCATTGACCAGTTTATGGTCAATGCGAAGTTCGTTTGAACTTCATAACGTGAGCGTGATCACGATGGTTATAGTCCCTAGAGACTATACCTACTGATTACCACATTATCTAGGCTCAGTGACGAGTCGTAGTTTCGGCCAAAATGCGTGTTATTGCGTATTTTGTAACCAAACTACTCTTGGTTATCAAAACCATTTGTTTTGATACCAAACCTGTTTTCTAAACTTAGTTAAGCATGTTTTAACATGCTTAGCTCGTCACTTTTAGTTTAGTGCTTATATAGGGTCGTAAGGTAAGCGATCTAAACAATCGCTTATACTTTCGAACCCGACCCGTTTGGTCGATCATTAGGATCCGACCAAACACATTAGGTGACCATAGTATATAGGGAA
>JARYGA010002685.1:0-41850 GCA_030545235.1 Helianthus tuberosus
ACTCGGTTCATAAGATCCATGAAGACCGCAGGTGCGTTCGTCAACCCAAAAGGCATGACCAGAAACTCATAATGGCCATAACGAGTCCTGAATGCTATTTTGGAGATGTCCTCATCTCGGACTCTCAGCTGATGATAGCCCGATCTCAGATCAATCTTTGAGTAAAAGCTCGACCCTTGCAGCTGGTCGAACAGGTCATCAATACGAGGGAGAGGATAGCGATTCTTCACAGTCACCTTGTTGAGTTCACGATAGTCTATACACATTCGAAAGGTACCGTCTTTCTTCTTCACAAACAGAACTGGTGCTCCCCAGGGCAAAGAGCTAGGACGAATGAAACCCTTGTCCAAAAGCTCTTGTAGTTGCATAGACAACTCTTCTAGTTCTGATGGGGCTAAGCGATAAGGTGCACGAGCTATAGGTGCTACTCCAGGAGCTAGCTCTACTTGAAACTCGACCTGACGATGAGGCGGAAGGCAAGGTAATTGTAACAACTCTCATCAAAAGTCCTAATTATTATCTTAATTTAATCAATAGGAAACCCTAATTGAGAAACCCAAGTAATTTCGCACAAACCCTAAAATTTTCAAAACATTTAGAATCAGGATTAGGGCCCCTAAAACTCAAGGGGGTAAAACCCTAATTGATAGTTATCTTCGAAACTCGCTGTCAAAAGTTAGTTACGTTCAAACAGTTACTCAGCAAGCCTATACTAGTGACTAGGCTACCCTAGGCTAGGTGTGTACCATAGGCGAGTCGCGACAGGATCCATGTCACCTGTCGCGACACGCGGGGGGTGCAAAAGTCGGGTATAAATACAGGGTCTTGGAACTTGAATTCTGTCTTTGGAACGACGTAATTTCGAGTTACGTAGAAAGAGTTATCACAGAAACAGTACACTTAACACACACAATCACTAATCGACGCCACAATCAGGGTAATAACTCGATCACTATTACGATTCAACGTCCGATCGATTATAACTATCCAACGATTATTTAAGTGCCGCTCAAATTGAGTTTATACTTTGATAATTCATTGTGATTTCGACTTGAATGTTTGAGTACTGCTCGAATTCGGACTATACTCTGTCATTCGTTGTGAATCCACTGAATTATTAAGTATTGCACTAATAAATTGTTGTGAGAGTTTAATCTCGTGAATTGTCGTAACTGTTGTATTAGTTACTAAACTATTGTGTGTGCATTGTTAATTAAATTAGGTTAATCAAGGCAAATCAGTAGGCTTATATTATGCTCGTTAAATCTACAATGTGAGTCATTCTCTTTTTATCAAAGTATTTTATAAATTCTTAAATGTTTTTCAAAGTTATAATTACAGTGATTAAGTTTATGTAATCACCAAGTTACAGCTAGTACGTGGGGTTTTGTATACATTACTTGATATCCGTCACTATTGGACAACGAGTTAGCCAATGAGTGATATGACCATAGTCACAGACACCATTGGACAACGAGATAGCCAATGTGTGTTCGAGTGACAAGTACTGTGGGTAGTTGGTATGATATCTAAAACATTGTAATCCCTCTTAATACTGTAAATTATAATAAAAGTGTCGTTTTAGTAAAACTGAATGATTCACTCAGTATTTCCCTGCTGACAAAACCTTTTTCAAACATGTTTCAGGTAATCTGTTGTGAGCTAAGGAAAAGTGCCGTGAAGCACTACAAGCTTAGAAAGTGGCTCAATGTAAATAAATAAAGAAACATGTTTTAAAGAAATAAAGGATTTCCCAGTGAAATCAAGTGTTTGTACATTATGGGAATTATCCCTATATTATATATAAACGAGCAGTTTTAAATATTAATCGATTCTGTTTAAAAAGTCTTCCGCTGTCGCTAAAATTAAATACCACGGGATTTCCTGCCTCGCGGCTCTGGACCGGGTCAAACCGGGGCCAAGGGCCGTGACAGGAAAAGGTGGTATCAGAGCCACTGATTTAAGCTTACTATTGATTTTAGCCTATTAAAATAATTAGGAAATTTAATTGCTATTCTGTGAAAATATGTTTTATTTAACTGATTAATTGTTGAGTTACAGTATGGGTAAACAAAAGATTTCTGCTATCTACCACAAATTAGATACTGCAACCACAAGAAAAGGAACCTCATCCTCCAAACAACCAGTAGATCTGGAAGAAGGGATTTTTGTCCGTAAAGCAAATTATGAAAACCCTCTCACCCAAGATAAAAGAAATTTGATTATTAGAAAGGGACAGGAGAAAATAAAGAAAACCCAAGCCAAGAAAGTAAGGTTTAATCCAGAAATACAGGAATTAGGCAATAAGTCACCTTGGGAAGATACCTTAGAGGAAAAATGGGCAAACCTTTATATGCTAGCTACCGTAGCAGAGAATGCAAATCTCTAAATTTTAAAGTCTGGTCTAGTAGAAAAATAATACCCAGTAAATAAATAAATTATAGTATGTTCACTTTCCTGTAGTCTTTTGTAAAAATCCGTATGCAATAAACTTAATGTTTATTTGTTAAACTTTGTTCCAAAGTTTTAACTTAGCATTTTTGTGCATTTTGCATATATGCTGTCCAGCATGACTGAGATATCGGAAGCATTTCAGAATCTCAACCTCTACCCAGTACCAATTGAAGTCTCCCACGACTTTACTGGTTATATTGCTGATATAGAGGAACCCCTGGAATTCCAAGCTCCACCACTGGAAAAAGCAAAACTTAAAAAGAAAAGAAGATATGTAGGATGGAGGAAAGTGCGCAGGAGAAAGCCAGCTATTAGAAGACTCCCTAAAATAGAAAACCCTATAGAAAAAGGAAAAGGAATAGAAATCGGAGAAAGTTCTAATCCAGCAGAAATAGAAACCAGGAAAGATTACAAACAAAAAGGAATAGAAACTGGAGAGAGTTCTAGACAAACTGAAGATATCACATTTCAAGACGAAATCGACCGTCTACTGGCAAATTGTGATGTTATTAGCCCTATCCATAATAATCTATATCCTTACCTAGAAACCCAACTACCTGTCAATCTGGAACCAGCTATTCCAGATCCACTAATCCACACTCTACCTTTAGGTCAAATGGAAGATTGGTGGACAAATGACTGGCCATTCCAGAATATTGTCAACAGTCCTTATTCTTTCCTTCCACAGTGGGAGCCAGACCCTATCCCCAATCCTCCAATGAGTAACGAAAACTTAGCCGAACTCTGTCAGTACGGTGAAGAACTGATAAATACAGGAAATAGGATTAGGGATATGGGAGAAAGGATTACCTGGAAGTACGACGAAAGGGAACGTCGCTACTAAACTTCTTGTGACCAAAGAAAAGTGGGGTTGGGAAGAATGTCTGTATATTAATAATAATAATTAAATATAATTCTGTAAAATGGGAAATAAAACATTGTAAGATAAACGGTGTGTATGGATGCCTATCTAATATATATAAAGCCAAATAGAAGTCGAAACATCGACAATTTTGGATATATATCTGTGTTACCAGATTTTATGTACTTCTGTGAAATTGTTTTATTCATTACTCGATACTAATAATTATATTTTTTAATAATTATCAGATGGAAAATGCTAATAATGAACCAGTTAATGAAGGGAATCAATCTGAACAAAATCAGGAAAACCAGTATATGACTAGACAGGATATAGAAAATATTGTTGCACAAGGGATAGCCAATGCTATTCCAGCATTCGTTGCTGCTGTTAAAAATCCAATAGAACCGCAACAAATCATTCCTAGTAAACGTACTTAAGAAGATAATTTTAGTCATAGTGTAAATGGAGGAGGCAATTATGACGATAATAATCCACTACAGGCTCCACCTCCTAAGAAAATGAAAGCCGCAACACCTGGTTGCACTTTCAAAGAGTTTCTTGCTTGCAAACCTGCTGAATTTGCAGGAAACGAAGGAGCAACTGCAGTTCTGCGGTGGTTAGAAAAAACTGAAGCAGTAATTGCAATAAGTAAATGTTTAGAAGAAGATCAGGTGATGTATGCGTCAAACTTGTTCAAAGAAGGGGCGCTAGAATGGTGGAACACGGTGCTACAAGCAAAAGGAAGAAAGATGGCTTATGCTATGAACTGGGGAGAATTTAAAATTTTTGTAGAAAGAAAATATTGTCCTGAAAATGAGAAGGAACAAATGGCAAATAAGTTCCTAAATCATCGTATGATAGGAGTAGAGTGTCGCGGTTATACTTCGACATTCTTTGAATATGCTAGAGTGGTACCAACACTGGCTTCGCCAGAACCAGTACTCATTTCTCGCTACATTTGGGGATTGATTAGTGAAATCCGCAATATCGTTAAAGCTGCGAGACCTCGCACTATTGACGATGATGTGGAGTTAGCTAATACCCTAACTGATGAACTGGTGCGCACAAGAGAAGAAGATCGAAAGAAGGAATTGGCTCAAAAGATTACTCAAGGATTTCGTGTGGGTAATGATAATAATAGGTTCAAGAAAAGAGGAAGAAGACAATCTACACAACCGCCTTTTTGCAGTAACTGCAAAAAGAATCATTTTGGAAGATGTAATGTAATCTGCAACTTCTGCAAAATGGCAGGACATCGCGAAGAAGAATGCAGAAAGAAAACAAGAGTCTGCTATAATTGCGGAGAAACATGACATTTTAGACCAGAATGTCCAAAATTGGTCAAACTAGCAGATAACAAATCCAAGACAGCCGACGGAACTACTAAGAAGAATGTCCGAGCATTCCAGCTAACCACTCAGGAAGCTGAACTGATCCCTGACGTTATAGCTGGTACGTTCTTGGTCCACGACGTTTATGCAAAAGTATTATTTGACTCTGGTGCAAACCAAAGTTTTATCAATACTTCATTTTGCCAAGCCCTTAACTTACCTTTAACCACCCTTAGGCAAATTTTTACAGTCGAAACAGCAGACGGAAATTCGGTTAACATAAATAAGGTTTTGCAAGAAGGTAAGATAGAACTGTTAGGTCATAAGTTTTCTGCAAACCTGTTACCTATGAAGTTAGCCGGATTTGATGTAGTGTTAGGAATGGATTGGTTAATAGCCAACCATGCTCGAATCCTTTGTGATAAGAATTCGGTAGAAATCAGTACTCCCACAGGAGAGGTAATTTTAATTACAGGAGACAAACCACAAAAACCACTGAAATTTATTTCAGTCATGAAGTTGGCCAGTTATTCAAGAAAACAAGAAATGGTGTATATGATTTCGGTAATCATTAACACTAAAAATAAGGAACTTTCAGACATCCCTATAGTTTCAGAATACCCAGACATTTTCCCAGAAGAATTACCTGGGTTACCACCTGATAGAGAAGTAGAGTTTAGAATTCATCTAATTCCGGGTACTACACCGATAGCTAAGGCACCTTATCGATTAGCACCCACCGAAATGCTAGAATTGAAAAAGCAGTTAGATGAATTATTAAGCAAAGGATTTATACAACCTAGCTCATTCCCTTGGGGAGCGCCAGTGTTGTTTGTAAAGAAGAAGGATGGATCAATGAGAATGTGTATCGATTATAGAGAATTAAATAAGGTTACAATTAAGAATCGATATCCATTACCTAGGATTGACGATCTTTTTGATCAACTTCAAGGCGCTAGGTATTTTTCTAAGATAGACTTAAGATCCGGATATCACCAGTTAAAAGTACAAGAAGAAGACATACCTAAAACTGCTTTCAGAACTAGGTATGGTCATTATGAGTTTACAGTCATGCCCTTTGGACTAACAAATGCCCCAGCAGCATTTATGGACATGATGAATCGGATCTGTAAACCATATTTGGATAAATTTGTAATCGTATTCATCGACGATATACTAATTTACTCCAAAAGTCAAGAAGAACATTGCAAACACTTGCATGCACTCTTAACTTTGTTAAGAAAGGAAAAGCTTTATGCAAAATTCTCAAAGTGTGAATTTTGGTTAAAGGAAGTGCAATTTTTAGGTCACATGGTGAATCACGAAGGAATTCACGTAGATCCTGCTAAAATAGAAGCAATCATCAAATGGAAGGTCCCACAAACAGCTATGGAAATTAGAAGTTTTCTAGGATTAGCTGGATACTACAGAAGATTTATTAAAGATTTCTCTAAGATAGCTGTACCATTGACTAAGTTAACCTGTAAAGCCGCTAAGTTTGAATGGGGACATAAGCAAGAAGAAGCTTTTAAGATTTTAAAACACCGATTGACAAATGCTCCAATTTTAGCATTGCCCGAAGGAACAGAAGATTTTGAAGTATATTGTGATGCTTCAAAATTAGGATTTGGATGTGTGTTAATGCAACGCAAGAAGGTAATTGCGTATGCCTCTCGGCAGTTGAAAAAGCACGAGGGAAATTATACGACTCATGATTTAGAATTAGGAGCCATAATTTTTGCCTTGAAAATTTGGAGACATTATCTGTATGGAAGTAAGTTTACTGTTTATACAGATCATAAAAGTTTAAGGTATATATTTGGGCAGAAGGAGTTAAATATGAGGCAAAGAAGATGGATGGAAGTTCTAAGCGATTACGACTGTGATATTCAATATCACGAAGGAAAGGCAAACGTAGTTGCAGATGCCTTAAGTCGTAAGTATTATGAAAAGCAACGACGAGTCCGTGCTCTTAGATTAAATCTACAAGTAGATTTAATTGAACAATTAAAGAAGGTTCAGGAAACAGCAATCAAGGATGATGCTGAAGGAATGAAAGGTTATATAAAAGAACTAGAGCAAGGAAATGATGGAATTTGGAGATTCCACAAGAAACGAATTTGGGTACCTAAGCAAGAAGAGTTAAGAAATAAGATTTTAGAAGAAGCTCATAAATCTAGGTATACTATGCACCCTGGAAACAATAAGATGTACCAAGATTTAAGAAAGAATTTTTGGTGGATAGGAATGAAGAAAGATATAGCAAGATATGTTTCGAAGTGTCTTACTTGTTCACAAGTTAAGGCAGAACATCAGAAACCTTCAGGACTACTACAACAATTGGAAATACCTGTATGGAAATGGGAACTTATAACAATGGATTTTGTTACTAAGTTACCTAAAACAAGAAAAGGTAATGATGCGATTTGGGTAATTGTGGATCGATTAACCAAATCTGCTCACTTTTTACCAATGAAAGAAACCTTTAGTATGGAAAGGTTAGCCAAGTTGTACGTAGACGAAGTAGTATCTTTACATGGAGTCCCACTCTCCATTGTTTCAGATAGAGATAGTCGTTTCACTTCCCATTTCTGGAAAAGTTTCCAGCAAGCTATGGGAACTCGACTAAATCTGAGTACTGCATATCATCCACAAACAGATGGACAAAGTGAAAGAACCATCCAAACTTTAGAAGACATGCTTCGAGCATGTGTAATAGATTTTGGTGGAAATTGGGATGATCATTTACCATTAATTGAATTCTCCTATAACAATAGTTATCATTCAAGCATTGAAACTGCTCCATTTGAAGCACTATATGGACGTAAGTGCAGAACTCCAGTTTGTTGGGCAGAAATAGGAGAAAATCAATTATCAGGTCCAGAAATTGTGCAAGAAACTACTGACAAGATAACTCAAATCAAGGAAAGACTGAAAACAGCTAGAGATCGCCAGAAGAGTTATGCAGATAATCGCCGCAAGCCGATAGAATTTCAGGTTGGAGATAAAGTACTTTTGAAAGTTTCTCCTTGGAAAGGAGTAGTTAGATTCGGAAAGAAAGGAAAGCTAAGTCCAAGGTACGTAGGACCATTTTCAGTAATTCAACGTTTAAGACCAGTTGCTTATCGGTTACAACTACCCGAAGAATTAGCTGGAGTACATGATGTATTTCATGTATCCAATCTCAAGAAATGTCTAGCCGACGAATCTCTGGTAGTACCTCTTCGAGATATAGAGGTAAACGAAAAGCTGAAATTTGTTGAGAAACCTCTTCAAATTGAGGATCGAAAGATCAAGTTTCTCAAGCACAAGCGACTAGTTTTAGTCAAAGTCAGATGGGATTCAAAGAGAGGACCAGAATACACTTGGGAGCTGGAATCAGAAATGAAGCGAAAGTATCATCATTTATTCCAGTAAATCTCGAGGACGAGATTTTTATTAAGGTGAGGAGAATGTAACAACTCTCAACAAAAGTCCTAATTATTATCTTAATTTAATCAATAGGAAACCCTAATTGAGAAACCCAAGTAATTTCGCACAAACCCTAAAATTTTCAAAACATTTAGAATCAGGATTAGGGCCCCTAAAACTCAAGGGGGGTAAAACCCTAATTGATAGTTATCTTCGAAACTCGCTGTCAAAAGTTAGTTACGTTCAAACAGTTACTCAGCAAGCCTATACTAGTGACTAGGCTACCCTAGGCTAGGTGTGTACCATAGGCGAGTCGCGACAGGATCCATGTCACCTGTCGCGACACGCGGGGGGTGCAAAAGTCGGGTATAAATACAGGGTCTTGGAACTTGAATTCTGTCTTTGGAACGACGTAATTTCGAGTTACGTAGAAAGAGTTATCACAGAAACAGTACACTTAACACACACAATCACTAATCGACGCCACAATCAGGGTAATAACTCGATCACTATTACGATTCAACGTCCGATCGATTATAACTATCCAACGATTATTTAAGTGCCGCTCAAATTGAGTTTATACTTTGATAATTCATTGTGATTTCGACTTGAATGTTTGAGTACTGCTCGAATTCGGACTATACTCTGTCATTCGTTGTGAATCCACTGAATTATTAAGTATTGCACTAATAAATTGTTGTGAGAGTTTAATCTCGTGAATTGTCGTAACTGTTGTATTAGTTACTAAACTATTGTGTGTGCATTGTTAATTAAATTAGGTTAATCAAGGCAAATCAGTAGGCTTATATTCTGCTCGTTAAATCTACAATGTGAGTCATTCTCTTTTTATCAAAGTATTTTATAAATTCTTAAATGTTTTTCAAAGTTATAATTACAGTGATTAAGTTTATGTAATCACCAAGTTACAGCTAGTACGTGGGGTTTTGTATACATTACTTGATATCCGTCACTATTGGACAACGAGTTAGCCAATGAGTGATATGACCATAGTCACAGACACCATTGGACAACGAGATAGCCAATGTGTGTTCGAGTGACAAGTACTGTGGGTAGTTGGTATGATATCTAAAACATTGTAATCCCTCTTAATACTGTAAATTATAATAAAAGTGTCGTTTTAGTAAAACTGAATGATTCACTCAGTATTTCCCTGCTGACAAAACCTTTTTCAAACATGTTTCAGGTAATCTGTTGTGAGCTAAGGAAAAGTGCCGTGAAGCACTACAAGCTTAGAAAGTGGCTCAATGTAAATAAATAAAGAAACATGTTTTAAAGAAATAAAGGATTTCCCAGTGAAATCAAGTGTTTGTACATTATGGGAATTATCCCTATATTATATATAAACGAGCAGTTTTAAATATTAATCGATTCTGTTTAAAAAGTCTTCCGCTGTCGCTAAAATTAAATACCACGGGATTTCCTGCCTCGCGGCTCTGGACCGGGTCAAACCGGGGCCAAGGGCCGTGACAGTAATTCCTCAGGGAATACCTCAGGGAAGTCACGTACGATTGGAATATCTTCTATCTTCTTTTCCTTCGTTGAGGTGTCAGTAACGAGAGATAGAATAGCAGCGTGGCCCTTTTCGCAAACACTTCTGGGCCTTAAGGAAAGAGATGATGCTTACAACAGTACCACTCTTGTCGCCACGAATAATAAGAGGTTCTTCACCAGAACGAGGTATGCGGATGACTTTCTCCTTGCAAAGGATCTCTGCTCAATGTTGGGATAACCAATCCATCCCAATGACGATGTCGAAGCTACCAAGAACGATAGGAATAAGGTCGATAGAGAAGGTCTGACCAGCAAGAACAAGATTACAACCCTTAACTATGTGAGTGGCTTCAAGACTTTTACCGTTTGCTAGTTATACAACATGCTTGGTGTTTAAGGGAATTGGGGAACTCTTAAGCATCTGACTAACTTTTAAGGACCCGTAACTAGTATCGGCACCCGTATCAAATAAAACAGAAACAAAGAAGTCATCCAGTAGGAACTTACCCGTCACAACGTTGGGATCGTTCCTAGCATCACCCTGACCGGTCACAAAAGCACGACCCCTGGCACCATTGCCATCATTGATACCCCTGTTATTGTTTCCGTTTCCTTGGTTGTTGTTGTTGTTTTGATTCTGGTTCAGTTGGGGCCAGTCTCTTTTGAAGTGGCCTTCAGCACCACATTGGAAACACCCTTTGTTGTTACCTCTCTGTTGCTGCTGCTGCTGCTGGTTCTGTGGAGTCTGCTGCTATTGCTGTCGTCGCTGATTCGCAGGATAGAGGCTCCTACAATCCTTGGCCGCATGGCCATGTTTGTTACATCCCTGACAGTTGCCCTTAGTGCACGGTCCGCTATGGTGAAAGCCACAACGATTGCATTTGGGGTGATTTCCCTTGTACCCTCCTTGACCTTGATTACCAGAGGATTGTTGACCAGGGCTCTTGTAGTCATCAGTCTTTCGCTGCTGTGACTGAGACTGAACAGAAGCTGAACCCTTGTTTGAATTTCCATCCCATTTGCGCTTGTTGTCGCTTGGAGCATCAGGTGTAGTGGTAGCACTAATACGCTTTGGCAGCCTGTTCTGCTCAACTGCTTGATCAGTAAGACGGTGGGATAGTCGAATGACCTGCTGAATCGTGAGGAGGTTAGCTGATGTCACCATACTCTGAATCTCTGGCACTAAACCCTTGATATAAAGCTCGATACGTTTGCAGGGAGGGTCCACCATAGTAGCACACAAAGCAGCCAATTCGTTTGATCTCTTAGTATAAGCCTCGATCTCAGACCCCGTCATTTTCAAATTGTAGAACTCCACTTCTAACTTATGAATGTCATCACGATGACAATACTCTTCCTTGATCAAATCTTTGAAGTCATTCCATAGGGTGGCATTAGCAGCTGCCAACCCTAGCATTTGAACCTGAGCGTTCCACCAAGTGAATGCAACTCCTTCAAGAGTTCCCGTAGCAAACTTCACCCTACTAGCAACAGGGCATTCACACATTTCGAAGATAGACTCGAGCTTCTCGAACCAGTGGAGGAGACCTACAACTCCTTCTGTACCACTGGAGGTACTAGGTCGATAGTCCATAAAGGTCTTGAACGTATACACGGGAGGCGGAGCATGCTGACCTGTCACGCGAGAAAGAAAAGACAAGACTAAGCACGAGAGTTGGTTCGCGAGAGTAGGATCTAAACATCCTAGGATAGGTCGAAATGGCAGGTTATACCTCCTACAGGGGCTACTGCGAGTGCCTCAGCAACTCGTTCGTTGATTAGAGCCGTCAGCTGGGCTTGAGTCAAGTTCAGACGTCCACTCATGATCTTCACATCGAAGGAAACACAAGTAAGAAAGGTGTCGCGAAAGTGCGAAAGTATGGGATGACATAAGAGAGCAAGCACACAAGGGTTCAAGCAGCATTTTGTTACACTAACTAAGCATACCATGATCAAATGCACTACTTAAGCTAACAGGCAGGCAATACAAACATAAACCATATTACCTATAGTCTTGAGTCTCGCACGTGGAGCGAAGTGTCGTTGTGGATCGTTGAGCACTATACAGGTTATAGTCTAGTTTTGTTAAAAAGCTTTTCTCTTTTTAAAACCAAGTTCACTATAACCAATGGCTCTGATACCAATCTGCCACACCCCCAAATTCCACAAGCGGAGTATCACCGCAGGGAGCGTCACATGACCAGGATCAAGCCACCAATCATATTGAACAATGTATAATAATAAAGATAAAACCAACCACAATATAATTGGTGTCCAAAACAATTTAACCAAGTTTAAGTTATCAGCGGAAGTATAAAGTGTAAAACCAAAACATAAGTTTTAAAGTTCAAATGTTTAACATGGAACTCAACAGTCCATGTCCCACAACGACCTCTCCTTCTCGTGCAAGCTCCAAGTAAACACCTAACGACCTGCAAGGCATATAGTAACGAATCAACAACATAGTTGGGCGAGTTCACAGTTGGTTGTCCATTTTAAAGTTTTTCCAAAAATCATAAGTTCATTCGAAAACCATGAGTTAACCAATTCCTTGTTTCCCAAATCATAACCAGTGGGGGCTACCCCAGGTATACCACTAGACCCGTTACCATATCGACTACTGACTGAAGTAAGTTGCTGCCCTAGCGTCAATGTCTATCATCATTGACGTGCCCAGATCCATTAGTCCACGCCCGTCCTCTGCGACACGGTGTGAGGCTTGTCAAATCTAATAGCGCTATTTAACTAATGACCCGCTCGCCATTGGCCTGGCGATTAAGTCGATATAAAAATGAGGGGCTTAATGATAGAGATTTTGGTCTAGTAACAATGTTATCACCCTTTAATAAAGAGGATGTAGTACGTGTTCTAAACCAGGAGATCACGTAGTTTCCGATTTAATCATTTACCCATTCCCAACCACCGGGAATCCCATGCCTTGTAGAAAGTGTGAACTCACCTTAGGTTAGCTCGGCAGATACATGAAAAGGTCACTTGAGCTATATGTGGTCAACCACGTCCTAACATGGTTACCATACAAGTCAAGTCTAGGTTTAAGTAGTGCACATAGGTTTACACGTAAACTAACAGATTACAACATGTAATGATCATGGCAAACATATTCAACACGTTAACAGTCAAGTATACTTCATAACCAAACTTGTGAGACTCAAATGATTGGGCTCGTACAAGTTTGATGGCCCAACAGCCTAATGCGATTCACTAATTGAAACCCAATAGAATCCGGCCCAACCTGTTGTGCGTCCAGCACAACTTGTGCGACTCACAACGGGTTGTGCGACTGAAACAACCCAGCCCAAAAACATAAGCAACCCAACATTCACATGGCCCAAACAAACCAACAGGAAATCAACTTGTGCGGTCCATTTATCTTGTGCGACCCGGATTAACTTGTACGATTACAAACATCTTGTGCGCCTGAGTTTTGGGCTTTAAGGCCCAACAGCATAATAAGATTCAACAGATGTGTGTGGCCCAAAGACTTGTGCGATCAGCACCACCTTGTGCGATCCACTTGTCTTGTGCGATCATGCAGTTCTAGGTTGTACACCGTGCTTTATTGGTTGTACCTAGCTTGTGCGACTACACTTGTGCGACCAGGGCTTGTACGATCAGATCAGATCTTGTGCGATCTGATCCTGTGCGACCGACAAACTTGTTCGATTTGTTATGTGATTTTCCAAAAATCCTGCAATCCATTCTAACAGTTTCCTAATTCTCATCCATTCAATCAAATCATCACTAACAGTTTCTATCTCTACTATAATCGATCAAATCATGGTTCTTATCACATAATTCATTTGAACTCTAATCATATTCAAAACATAAGCAACAACTTATACACTAAACTATCAGATCACTGGATTCAAATCATCATACAACACCTTATACTCGATCATGCATTTAATCCGAACACACATACATACAGCCGATTACATTGTATCCATTCGGTTCTTAGATCAATAACATGCAATCCGATTTATATAAACATCGTCACATAAACCCTAATTCCAAATCAACACCAATTTCACAATCATCATATAGATTTGGTTCGATCATTTACAGGCATCAACCAATTATATATATATATATATATATATATATAGGGGAAGGTTCAAATGAAAACCACTAGTTAACGCGAAAACTCGAAAACTAACTAAAAAAAGCCTAAAAAACACACAAAAATTATTTTTTTTTTTTTTTTTTTTTTTTTGCAAAACCAAATTTCGCAGGTTTTTTTATATAAAAAAAAATTTTCAAAAAATTTTTTTTTTTTGTGTAATGGACATGTGTAATACTACACATGTGTATCTGTACTACACATGTGTATTATTACACATGTGCACTACACAAAAAAAAAAATTTTTTTTTTTTTTTTGAAATTTTTTTTTATATATAAAAACCAGCGATTTTTATTAAAAAAATTAAAAAAAATTTTTGTGTGTTTTTTAGGCTTTTTTTAGTTAGTTTTCGAGTTTTCGCGTTAAAAGTGGTTTTCATTTGAACCATCCCCTATATATATATATATCACTTGTTCATACATTATTACAACATCAAGAATCATTCATCATACGAACAACCCTAGCTATCACATCAAATCATGGAATCATAATATCATCTAACAAAACAATAATCGTGAAACACTAACCGGTTAGAAGATATGATGAGGGGTCGATCCGAATCAAGAATGCTTCGAGAGAAGGGGATGTGATGCCGTCGGCTTCAAGAGAGAGGGAGGAGAGAACTAGGGTTTGGTGTGTGTTGTGTTTGCAAATAATGAGGAGTATACCCGTTTCCTCATGAGGTTATGCGCAACAAATGGAATGGGCCGAACCCATTACAGGTTGCCCTTGTGGTTCGAGTGCAAAGAGTGCGGCCCAAAAAGGACTTGTGCAATCGGGTTGAGGTTGTGTAGTTGAGTTCGTGTTGTGCAATCACATTTCATATACGTATATTACACAATCCACATAAAAGATAAAACATACATTCCATTAAAATCACATAGTCACATAATCACATAACGTCCACACTGGTTACATCAAAGTATAAAGAAAGGTTTGAAATACGAGTTGTCACACTCATAGTCCTCCCTGCTCTTAGAATAGATCAGGATGTCATCGATAAACACGATGACAAAATCGTCGAGATACGGTTTGTACACTCGGTTCATGGGATCCATGAATACCGAAGGTGCATTGGTTAACCCAAATGGCATGACCAGGAACTCGTAATGGCCATACCGTGTTCGAAAAGCCGTCTTAGGAACATCCTCCTCTCGGACTCTCATCTGATGATAGCCCGATCTTAAGTCGATCTTTGAGTAGAAACTTGACCCTTGCAACTGGTCAAATAGATCATCGATGCGCGGTAAGGGATATCGGTTCTTGATAGTCACCTTGTTGAGTTCCTGATAGTCAATACACATACGAAAGGATCCATCCTTCTTCTTCACGAATAGGACTGGGGCTCCCCAAAGCGAGGAACTGGATCGGATAAAGCCCCTATCCAACAGTTCTTGAAGCTGATTAGACAGTTCTTGCAACTCCCCTGGTGCAAGACGATAAGGAGCACGAGCGATCGGGGCTGCTCCTGGAGTAAGATCAATTTGAAATTCCACTTGACGATGTGGAGATAAACCTGGGAGTTCTTCAGGGAACACGTTGGGAAATTCACGAACAACAGGTAAATCTTCGATCCTCCTTTCCTCAGATCGGGTGTCAGTGATGAAAGCTAGAATAGCAGGATAGCCCTTCCGTAAACATTTCTGGGCTTTCATTGCCGAAATGATACTAACCAATGCACCACTTCGATGGCCTTGAACTGACAGAGATTCTCCACCAGGGAGAGGTATACGTACGATTTTCTCCTTACAAAGTATATCAGCATGGTGCTTGGACAACCAGTCCATACCCACCACTACTTCAAAACTACCGAGTGTAATAGGAAGAAGGTCAATGTCAAACACTTGACCCACAAGATCGAGTTTGCATCACATAAGAATGTGTGAAGCTTTAATTGACTTGCCATCAGCCAGTTCTACTACATGTTGGGTTTCTAGAGGTGTGGGGGTTAACCTAATCATCGACTGAACTCTAAGGACACATAACTCCAATCGGCACCGGAATCGAATAACACATAAGCAAAGAGATTGCTCACAGAAAACGTACCAGTCACGACTTTGCCATCGTTCCTAGCATCTCCAGCGCCAATCGTAAACACTCTTCCATGAGCGCCATTTCCCCCATTGTTGCCGTTATCGTTGTTCCCAGCATTGTTATTGTTGTTCTGGTGGTTGTTGTTGTCATTGGCATTCTAATTCAGCTGTGGACAATCCCGCTTAATGTGACCCTCGTCCCCACACTGGAAACATCCTTTCCTATTGCCCTGGTTCTGGTGGGGTTGTTGCCTTTGCTGATGTTGCTGCTGTTGTTGATTCTGCTGTTGTTGTTGCTTTGGGAACGGGGCTCTACAATCCTTTGCCATATGGCCCACCTTATCACACCTATGGCAGGCTCGGAGACTGATGTGTGCTAAACAGACTATAAAAATTAACTAAATTAGACTCTCTAAGCTAGACACTAAAAAGGTTTAACTCTAGACTCGACCTAAACCACACAATCGTCAAGTGTACCGATCACTGTAGTATAACCCTAGGAAGTCCCGATATCGAACCACGAGACTCTATTTGTCACGTTTTATTAGACTCTAATAGACACTGACAGACACGACTGAAACTTGTTTAATTGTTTTTTTTTTGGGGGGGGGGGGGGTTACGGAAAATCTAAGGAAATCTATTTAAACTAAATATTAAACTAAAAACTAGACTAATGCGAAAGAAGGCAAAGGCTTGTATTATATGATGAACGAGACCACCTAGACTAGAATCCTGGATTGATTTTAAGTGATTACCGATTAAGTTAAATGCATGATTTATGGAACCGGGATCTTATGATACTAAACCTATTAAGACACCAACTAAGCCCCTCAACCCTTCTCGAGGTGAAACTTATGGCGCTACCTAGGCCGTTAATCCTACCGGTTATTAGACGTCTTTCCAGTTGTCTAATTATTGTGTAAGTACCCTAATGTTGACCTACTCTTTTCCAACTATAGATCTAGGGTAGTTTAGCTTCTTAATTTGACTTGATAGACTAATAGATCGACAGGGCAACTAAGTCACGACCTTTTCCAAGGACTGTCTAAAGCAATTTGCCGGGTAAGACCTATCAATAGCCCTGCACCTTCCAGCTATTGGAACTAGTAGAACACTAAAACCTAGTAAATCACTAACAATTACTTCCAGGGTTATTTGCGTAATTTCACCCTAAAGAGTTAAGATTTCTTACGTGAGATAAACACTCACCAAAATCCTAAACCCTAGCACGACTCTATTCTGTGATAAAGACCGTCACCAAGAATCATACGAAGCAAGTGATAATAACAAACCAAATTAAAGCACGCATATACATCAAATCAATAGACCAAAATTTTTACTAAACACAATCAATCCATAATATTCATGCAAATAACGAAAAAGGTAAAAACTTTATTCAATCCATTCATGAAAGTCTAGGTGGCATAAATTGTTTAGCCGAGCATATCAAATAACATAAACGAAACAAAGATGTCTAAACGAGAATTCATGATAACGAGTTTCGTAAGAAAAATCAAAAACAAAGAACTAGAAAACCCGTGTAGTCTTCAATCATTCGTCCCGAACTCGTACCACTGATTCGCAAGCTTCAATATCTCTGAAATCGCTCAATGAATGCTCCAAGATCTCCCAAGGATGTCTCCAAATCGTAATTAGGGTTTTATGATAAGTTTCTTGACTATTTATACCAAACCCTAGCAATTAACGGATAAAACTCGACCCAACACCCCGTCGCGTCGCGCGACGGGTATCGCTTCATGTCGTGGCGTAGCGCGACAGACCAATAAACCAGAAATTGTTATTTTATGGGTGGCGTAGCGCCACCATGATTTGGTTTTCTCGTGGCGTAGCGCCACAGCTCAAAATGGGCAGACTTGTGCGTAACATTTCCAGCTTCAACTCTCAAAAACTCCAAAATTATTCTAACTCTTTTATCAACTTGCTCCGGGACTTGGTGTTTCAGCATTTTGGCTCGTTTCCACTCAATTTTCAGCAATATTAAGTACCAAGACCTAGAAAACACAATCTGATCAATAGTATGCACATTCCAACAAAAACTAAACTAAAAATAATGGAAACCATACAAACTGAACACGAATAAGAGATGTATTTTGCAATACATCAAATATCCCCACACTTACTCTTTTTTTGTCCTCAAAAAAGAATTATGCAACAGAATCAGAGATGAATAGTCACTCGGGTCAAAAACATATTTATATTTTTTAAAAACCAAATCTTGCGTTAGCCGCGATTGCGAATATACTTGTCCCTTTAAACCCAAATACGGTCTTAAGCCCTTATCATGTGAATTTAATTTAAGTGCGGCCAGTCTACCTAGGGTCTCACGCTAGAATCTACAGTCCACCTACTCCCGCCTCAAGCTTATAGAACTAAAGGAACGATAACTGGACCAATTCCCAATCGTCTTATATCAAAACCAAGAGAATTTAGAATCACATTTTTTTCTTTTTCCATTTTTTATCGCTTTCCTTTTTTTTTCTTTTCTTTCAATGAGCGTAGACGTTGCTTTCCCTAACCAAGAGGCAATCCGGCTGCAGAGTCGCTATCCCCAACTCGGACTACTTAGGCTTCGGTACTTTTTTACTTTTCTTTACAAGGTCGATTTCACACATTCTAGAGATAATCCGGTTGTAAAGTCACTATCCCCAACCCAGACTGCATAGAACTGTGCTACTTTAATTCATTTTCTTGCTCATTTTTTTTTCTATTTTTTTCTGATAAAAAATTCTAACGTTTTAACTTATAACGGTGTCCCTTATACTCTTATTGGCGGTTTCAATTTCCCATATTTCCCAGATGAAAACCCACTAGAAGACCGACAATTAAGGTATATTAACTCAAAGGGACTTAAAACCAAACCCGGGCCTATCCACACATCCCTAACTAGACACAAGCTCGATTTATTTTAATGTCTTATTATTATTATTTGAACCCAAGCAACAATTCATCTTTTCTATCATTTTCTGTTTTAATATGCAAACTTCTCATTTCAAAAGACATTTTTTCTGATTTTTTTTTCAATTTTTTTGGATTTTTCAAATTTTTAATTTTTTTTTTTGTGTTTTTTCATATTTAATGACTCGAATATTTACATGTATCACATCCCCACACTTAGAGATTGCATTGTCCCTAATGCAAGAACGGAAATATGACCCGACTACTACCTAAAAATAACCACTAACTACTAACGACTAAATAAATAAAGAAATAAACGAATACAAAAAATACAAGGGAAACGACTTAGATGTATATGTGAGACTGTCAAAGTGCCAGTCGTTTCCACATAAGCCCTCCAATTCGAAACGCGCTCAGTAAACAACTCCTATCATCGGACACGCGAACGAAAGCGGCTACTAACATCAACCTATCAACCATAAGCAAACTACCAAAACATAATAGTATATATCATCAAAATATCATCAGTTTCAACCACATACCAACCCATCCTTCCCAACTACCTGTTCAAAGTATATCAGTATAAGTACAGACCAACGAATAAGGATAAAAATAGCATAAAAAGAAAAATCAAACAAAAGATATAGTCAGCTGCTGCTTCTGCATCCTCATGTCATCCCCACACTAGTCTTCGTCATGCTCCCTGGCAGACTCCTCGCTGCACTCCTTTCGCGCACCTGCACCACTACTACTCTCTCCAAATACACGGAACGGGGGAGTCGGATCAAACCTCGCACCAGTACCAGCCGAGCTACCCTGCTGTCTTGGCTGGTAGAAGTCTGGAACTCCCATGCTGTGTCTGCTCATCATGTAACGGAGAGCATCATCCTGCCTCTCCTGACCCAACTGCATCAACTCCATCATATGCTCTAACCTGTCAAATCTCTGCTCTACATAGCCAGAGAGTGACTGCAAAGTGAGAGGCTCAGGTGGATGCTGCCTCCTCAGATACTGATGTGTTGGCCGCTCGTGTCACTGTGGTGGCCGCTGTCGGTGTGTAGGGCCTACCTGAAGCATCACATCCTCAGCTGGATGTCCCTGTGGTGGCTACACCTGCGGGCCCTGCCTAATCGGCTCCCAGCCGTAGGGCTCAGTCCACGACACTATACCTGCCTGCTCAAACTCTTTCATCCCAAACGTCATCGTCTTGGGCCACTCATGTAAAAACTGGGGGACATACCTATCGAACACCCCCAAATTCTGTGTAATCCGAGTAATATAGGGGCCCATAGCTAACCCAGCCCGATGACCACCTCGACGACCCCTGCTAAAAGAATCTGCTAACACAGTCGCTAAGTTCATCTCACGGTTTTCCACACGGCACATGAGAATAAACAACTCTATCCAATTAGCCTTATTCTCCCCAGATTTCCGACCCACCAGCGTAGTAGACAAGATCTTCAACACATACCTATAAATCGGGTTACGAACCGAAGTGATAAGATTCGTAACCGTGAACGGGTGGTTAGATATCGTCTGCCTGAAATTCCACAGCTCAGTCGAACCCACAATATAATCCCTAACCATAGAATAAGCACCCCGCAACCTAGTCCTAAACCCCGGCTGTCTCACTTCCTCCTCAGTATAAGGCCCCGACACAATGGCAAAACTTGCCATAGTCATTTCAAAAACCTGCCTATCTAGACTTAAAGAAACAGCTGTATCCTGATCAAACTTACCCTCCTTGTGTCTCCATCTGCTATGAAACTCTAGCACCAACTCCTCATACTGAGCCTACGTACACTCCAAAGTATCAGCTAACTTTTGACCCAAGAGGTCTGCCACTTCCTGCCTTAAACCTATCTCCTCCAACTAGGTCCAATCTATCACCTTGTGCTGAAGCAAATCTGTTTTCCTTAACTTATCATACTTCTCCACTCAGATGTACCCGGCTCAAACTTCAGTATCGGGTGGTTGGCTCTATTACATTTCCTATCCGGAATAAAATTATAAGCCATCTGATACTCGATCTTTCCCAACTTTGGATCATTTGCAGCTATCTGAATAATCGGGGTCTCTTGTGGAACCGGGTCTTGCTGGGGTGGATCCTGTTGTGGTGCTGACTGACCTGCACCTGTTTTTCTCGACCTACCTCTGCGCGAACTACTAGCCTTGTCTGCAAAACAGATATTAACAAGAAAAAACAAGCAAACAATCAGTAATAACAAACTCTTTTTGGTATTTTTCATTTTTTTGAATTGTTTTGAAATTTTTTATATTTTTTTGGATGTTTATAAATTTTTCGAAAAAACTAGAATAGTCGTATAGCATTTCATTCGCGGCTAATTCTGAAACAAACGGGTTACCTTTTTACAAATGCTAAGTGATAGTTAAACTCGCCCGAATGGAGATTGAGTACGGGCGAGCCTAAATCACTTGTACGTGCAAGCAAACCCAAGACCGACTAAATACAACTCGAACTAGACTAAAACTTGACTAAAACGACACATAGACACTAAACTAGACTCAATGTACACTACCCCCCCCCCCCCGGTACTTTAATTGTCTGCAATTAAATCGAGTGCCGAACTAAGACATTGAAGTCCAACCTTGCTTAGAAATCAGTTACTTTTTAGTTTTAAAATCAAAATTTTAGCGATTGAAAAAGTCCGCCTAGTTAAAGGAGGGTTTTCCGTTTTGCAAAAATTTTGTTTCATATGCAAAATTGGAGCTTTATGTGTCAATATCCCATACCAAACAATATTCAGCAAAGCAAGTCCCATAACTAACCCCATAATCATCCTAAGCTCGAAACCATACCACAAACATAACCAACATTGAGTTCTAACCGATGTAAAGTTGAAAACTTTAGTGTCGCCTTAATGAAACGGGTCAAAACGGATGTCGTAAATCTGAATTTAAACTCAAAAAATACCCAATTGCATCCCCACACTCAATGTTAGTGAACCCGAGACCAGAATAAAGTAAACATTAGCTTCAAGTCCCAACCCAAACCATCCGCAACCTGCAAATACTAAAATCGCCCAAACCAAACCCATGCCGCAACCAACAATAATACGAGCATATCTCAATTTGTGACTAAATCGACACAGCCACAGGGCTGACCTGATTGATTCATAACGAGCCGACTAGGGCGACCACTTAACCTAACAACTTGCAACCAGCTGACTAGACCCAACAAGGACTCGACACACTGACTCGACAAGGCTCACGGACCTGACTCGACTGACCCGACACATCAGACCACAAAAACAACTCAAACAAAACTTGACACAACTGACTCGACTAGCCTACGACTTTGACTCTAAACACATTAAAGAAGAGAACAGTGTAAGAAATCATACCTGAGTTTCTTGATTTTGCAAGAAAAATAAGGGATTTGCGTGTATGGTAAGGTCCCGAATCGAAGTGATTCAGCGGGTGGATGATGATATTTTCGGTGGGGTTTAATCGCCGTGAGAAACCGGTTAGAATGGAGGTGGAATGGTGAGATTTGGCTGAAAATCGGTGGAGATATGGTGGGTGATGGCAGGTTCGGCAATGGGGGTAGGAGAAAAGGGGTTAGGTTGAGTTTTGGGGAAGAATGATGAAAAGGGAATTTTAACCGACCTGTTGAACCGTCGCGTGTCGCCAACAAATAACAGGTTAGCCGTGGCGTAGCACCACGGCATGGTTCATGTGAGATGGTTCAAAAACGGGGTCGCGTTGCGCGACTGGTGGGTTCATAAGTGGTGGCGTAGGCGCCAAAAACTTGATGTGTGCTAAACAGACTATAAAAATTAACTAAATTAGACTCTCTAAGCTAGACACTAAAAAGCTTTAATTCTAGACTCGACCTAAACCACACAATTGGCAAGTGTACCGATCACTGTAGTATAACCCTAGGAAGTCCCGATATCGAACCACGAGACTCTATTTATCACGTTTTATTAGACTCTAATAGACACTGACAGACACGACTGAAACTTGTTTAATTGTTTTTTTTTGGGGGGGGGGGGTTACGGAAAATCTAAGGAAATATATTTAAACTAAATATTAAACTAAAAACTAGACTAATGCGAAAGAAGGCAAAGGCTTGTATTATATGATGAATGAGACCACCTAGACTAGAATCCTGGATTTATTTTAAGTGATTACCGATTAAGTTAAATGCATGATTTATGGAACCGGGATCTTATGATACTAAACCTATTAAGACACCAACTAAGCCCCTCAACCCTTCTCGAGGTGAAACTTATGGCGCTACCTAGGCTGTTAATCCTACCGGTTATTAGACGTCTTTCCAGTTGTCTAATTATTGTGTAAGTACCCTAATGTTGACCTACTCTTTTCCAATTATAGATCTAGGGTAGTTTAGCTTCTTAATTTGACTTGATAGACTAATAGACCGACAGGTCAACTAAGGCACGACCTTTTCCAAGGACTGTCTAAAGCAATTTGCCGGGTAAGACCTATCAATAGCCCCGCACCTTCCAGCTATTGGAACTAGTGAAACAATAAAACCTAGTAAATCAGTAACAATTACTTCTAGGGTTATTTGCACAATTTCACCCCAATGAGTTAAGATTTCTTACGTGATATAGACACTCACCAAAATCCTAAACCCTAGCACGAATCTATTCTGTGATAAAGACCGTCACCAAGAATTATACGAAGCAAGTGATAATAACAAACCAAATTAAAGCACGCATATACATCAAATCAATAGACCAAACTTTTTACTAAACACAATCAATCCATAATATTCATGCAAATAACGAAAAAGGTAAAAACTTTATTCAATCCATTCATCAAAGTCTAGGTGGCATAAATTGTTTAGCCGAGCATATCAAATAACGTAAACGACACAAAGATGTCTAAACGAGAATTCATGATAACGAGTTTCGTAAGAAAAATCAAAAACAAAGAACTAGAAAACCCGTGTAGTCTTCAATCCTTCGTCCCGAACTTGTACCACTGATTCGCAAGCTTCAAGATCTCCGAAATTGCTCAATGAATGCTCCAAGATCGCCTAAGGATGTCTCCAATTCGTAATTAGGGTTTTATGATAAGTTTCTTGACTATTTATACCAAACCATAGCAATTAACGGATAAAACTCGACCCAACACCCTGTCGCGTCGCGCGACGGGTATCGCTTCATGTCGTGGCATAACGCGATGGACCAATAAACCAGAAATTGTTATTTTATTGGTGGCGTAGCACCACCATGATTTGGTTTTCTCATGGCATAGCGCCACATCTCAAATTGGGCAGACTTGTGCGTAAAATTTCCAGCTTCAACTCTCAAAAATTCCAAAATAATTCTAACTCTTTTATCAACTTGCTCCGGGACTTGGTGTTTCATCATTTTGGCTCGTTTCCACTCAATTTTCAGCAATATTAAGTACCAAGACCTAGAAAAAACAATCTGATCAATAGTATGCACATTCCAACTAAAACTAAACTAAAAATAATGGAAACTATACAAACTGAACACGAATAAGAGATGTATATTGCAATACATCAGACACACGGTCCACGATGATGATATTTACATCTGTTGCACTTTGGCTGCCTTCCCGCGTAGGAGCCTTGATTCGGATTGCTGCTCTGACCTTGGTTAACAGAGGACGAATGACTGAAACTACGACTGTTACTGTTGTCGGGCTTTTTCTGTGATTGGCTTGCGCTGGTCGCTTTGTCAGCATCGTTCCATTTTCGCTTGTTATCACTAGCACGCGTGGCAGCTGTAGCAGTAGGGGTTGCAGCAGAAACACGGGGTGGTAATGAACCTCGTTCGACCTCCTGATCAGTAATCTTGTGTGCCAACCGAATGATTCGAGGCAGGTTGTCGAGGTTTGCAGAAGTAACTAAACCCTTGACTTGTGGTGCTAAGCCTTTGATGTACAATTCGATTCTTCGAGGTGATGGTCATGATAAGTTAGGGCACATGTTTGCTAGTTCGTGAGATCGTTTCGTGTAAGCCTCGATCTCGGACCCCTCCATCTTCAGATTGTAGTATTCATTCTCGAGTTTCTAAATCTCGTCACGAGGACATTACTCCTCCCGTATCAACTCCTTGAAATCATCCCAAGTAGTTGCATTAGCCATTTCGATGCCCAACATCTGCACTTGGGCATTCCACCAAGTTAAGGCACCATCCTCTAATGTGCCTGTAGCATACTTCACCCGGTCCCCCAAGGGACAGTTACACATAGCAAACACTGACTCAACTTTCTCGAACCAACGGAGCAGTCCCACTTCTCCTTCAATCCCACTAAACGTCTGTGGCTTACAATCCATGAAGGTCTTAAACGTGCAAACAGGCGGATTGTTTTGGTTCTGATTCACTTGTTGACCTAAGGATGAAAGAAAATACAACACACGGGTAAGAGTTGAGTACGCGACACAAGAGTTAAGAGTATTTGGCACATATCATGCCAGCCTGCTGAGCCGCTAGGGCTTCAGCCACACGAGTGTTGATCAAATTAATCAACTCAGCCTGGGACATAGTAATGTTGCCACGTCCACCGCCGGGGCCTCCACCTCGTCCACCACGTCCACTCATGATTCTATATAAGAAAAGGGGAAAAGGTTAAGGGTCGGAATTGAGTAGGAGTCAAACATCACGATGACTTCTACAGACTACTAGGTTTACATCTGACAACAGAGCGGGACCCCTTTCACACTCGTTAAGCCTCACTGGGGCTCATAAACACCCCACATTATTATTATGTGTGCACCCATAATAACAATGCAATTTGCATGTTTATCTCAGCTCCTCCCACTTATGCTAAAAGGTTCCTCAAATTCGAGTAGCAAGACAAAAAGGCATCACAAAACATGAATCATGAAGGTCTAGAGGGGTGTCGCTTTGTGACTCTATCAACCACTTAACATAGGCAAGTAACATATGAATTATGTCCGTAGTGCTAAGTGTGCAAACACATGCAACACCATACATAAGTGTACACTAGATATGCTATGCAATAAGTAAACGAGAGATGAACCTTGCAATCTGCAGCTGAGTGTCAATGTCGATTTTAAAGCTGTTCGGTTATAGTTTGGTTTTATAAAAGCATTTTAAAACTTAGTTCACTATAACCAGTGGCTCTGATACCAAACTGTCACACCCCCAAAATACCACATGCGGAAACACCGCGGGACGTGTGACGTACCAGGATCCAGCCACCAATCACATTGAACTATAACAAGATATTAAATAAAAGTTTCCATTTATTTCATAAAGTAATTTCAAAACACAACTTAAAATCCATACGTTCAGCGGAAGCATAATGTACACCGTTATTCAAATGTTTCAAAACAAAAGTATGAAACCAATGAACATGTATCCAAGAGACTCGACCCATGACCACTCCAGCACTCGCAGATAGCAAGTTCCATAACCATGACCTAACGACCTGCAAGCATGCAGACAAGTGTCTCAGACAACGCTGGTGAGTTCAAAGTTTGTTAAAACGTTTAGTTACCCAGTGTAAGCTTTAAGTACTTCAAAACACAATGTTGTTAATAACTCGATTACCGCAAGATGGCTCCAAATTATTTGCCCTTCCCCAATGCTCTATCAAACATTGGTCGAGTGGTTAAGGTAATTAGTTCATGACCGTCCTCCCCGGTACGGTGTGAGGGTGCCAAACCTAATAGCGCTATTAACAAATAACCCCGTTGCCTCCCTGGCAACTAATTCGGTATATGATGGGACTTAAGTGATAGATATGAGTGTATTAACTAACATCCCAAGTTTAACGTTCCAGTTAAACCCATTTACCCATTATTCCTCCTCGGAATATTTACCAGATGTCCCTCCCCGGGACGCATGCTTGGGAAAAGAGCAGTGAACTCACCTTGGATTGCTCGGTAATGTAAATTACTTGTTCACAGTTGATCTACCAACCACGTCCTAACATGGTTATCAATACTAGTCAGTTTTGTTTACTTATTAACCACATAATTTAACTGGTAACATCACATAGCACATATTTTACAACACATAGCATATGAAGACTATCATGCCAGTTCATAAACTATCGTCACACATTAGGCTAAACATCAAATTCACAAACGTGCGGCCCAGACATTCAGGCCCACACCTCAACAGCCCAAGGCCTTGTGCGATCCGGATGTTCTTGTGCGACTCAAAGGGCCTTGTGCGATCCGAATGGCCTTGTGCGACTCAATTGGGTTGTGCGATCCTCAACCCATTCGGCCTATATGTCTTGGGCGATTGGGCCAAGATGTGTCACCTTTGCTTGTGCGACCCAGCCCAAACACCCGGCCCAAAATTTGTGCGATTAGGCTACACCTTGTGCGATCCGTAACAACTTGTGCGACCAGGTTTGCTTAACCAGATTGATACCCCCTCCCCCTCTTGTGAGATTGACCAAATGACCACTTAAGTTTGTAACCGTCCTAACTTTTAGGATCTATTATTATTTTGAAATTGTTTCCTTTTGCAACCCTAAACACTTCCATCTTTACAACATAATCAAGAATGTGTTTCATGTTTTACTTAGCACTCTAATCATTCCCTTTAACAGTTTCATGAGCATGATTCATGTTCAAACAAATCAATCAACATGGTTATTCTAAAAATTATTCATCACCATTAACAAGGAGTTTATCACATACATGATCTAAATCAATTACATCATTTAAAGTTCACGAAATCATAACAACTAACACTAACTTGATTTGACACATGCTAACCATCGAATTCTCCTATAAACAGCCCTAGATTCTTAGTAACATCTCATAGTCTGAATGGTTCAATAAATTCATCATAAACTTTCATTATCATGTTCTAACCCTAATCAATAATTACGCATATAGTCAATAATAACAACAAGCATTCAACTTAGGAGATGATAACTAACCGAGTGATTATGTATTGCTAACAAGAGCAACGGACTTCGAAGAAGAGGAGGAGAGCTTTAATAGGATGGTTTTCCATCGAGTTCGAAGAGAGGGAGAAGAGAGAGCTAGGGTTTGCACTTATGTTTTTGTGTGATGATAATGATTGGGGTTTACACACAAATCATGTGTGTATTTCCATCATGTGGGCCGTCCCCAGCTTTCGGGTTTCATTGGGCCGTGGGCCAGTCCGCCACAACAAAAGGATGTGCGGCCATGTTTGAGTTGTGCGACTCGGGGACCATGTGCCGCTAACCTTGACGTATTTCATGTTCAATCATACACACTCATAATATTTATATAAAACATAAACTTCATACCCATTCGCATTCGCATTAAATCACACTTCCAATAACGTACATCACATCTAGCAACACACATAAAAGAATCAGTACAAGACTCTCGAAATTACGGGTTATCACAGGATCAGTAACCACAGACATGAAGATGGAATAAAAATTAGTTGGATCAATTGTTTGCGTTTGCTTGCTATGACCAATCAAAATCTACAATCCGAAATATGTGTTGCACTCCAGGTGTTCGATTAAATGTCTCAAAGAGTGTTTCAGATGTGGAGAAACATTGGTTCACATCTTCATTGGGTTTTTGTTTATGGGTTTGTACTATTTTGTATATTTTATTGAGAATTTCCATATCTTTTATTGAGAAATTTTATGCTATTTTGTATTCAGTCTAATGGAATACGTTATATAGCTCAAATTACACCTCGAAATGTAAACTGAGGTATCAAACTTTGGGTCTTTATGGACATTTGTTGTGATCAACAAGCAACAACCAACTTTTTCAAAAGCATGTATCAGGTTTGGTTATTAACCGAAATTAACCGAACCGAAAACCGGAAATTTAACCAAATTAATAATTGATAAGTTCGGTTACGAATAATTCTAATAACCAAGCCGAACCGTACACACCCCTACCCCAAAGAGACAACCCGGATCGGTAACCATCTCTCATTTTCGCAACCCAATTTCACCACCCGAATCGACAGTGTACTCGATCCCTTCCTCAATTCTCTTCTATTCAGATAAGGTACCACTACACAGTTGCAACTTTCCATCTCTATCAATATCAGTTGCATCTCCACTTATTCCAGAAATTCTGGAATACAGGTGTTGGAGATATGGATTAATATTAATGTGGCTATATTTTTCTTTCATTAGCACCAAGAGAAGTCATCAAACTTTTTTGTGGGTTTAAAGTTATATTAATGGTGGAGTATCTGAAAGCGATTCAACGAATCACTCTGTGCATCCATTCAATCTTCGTAAGTAATGAGTGGGAGGTGATAGTATAATAAACTGAAGCATCAAACTTTGGGTCTTTATGGATATTTCTAATGGGTCTTTATTTGTTGTGATCATGAGGTTTGTAGCTTCTCTTTCACTTTATTTCTGGTTCAAAGAGTGTGGATCAAAAATTGATTTGTTTTGTTGTTAACAAAGATTAAACAAGCAGTTGGCGAAAGGGCTTCTGATGTAAAATGCATTTTAAAGAACAAAAAAAAACTACTTTCATGTTCAGAAATCCTATTAATATAACGGGCCAGACCTGTAAATGTAAGATTAAATATATTTTATGTTATATTTAATCTAGTAGCCATTATAATCATTTACATTATATGGATCAAAATATATAACAATCCTATTAAATAATTAGTTGGTAATTGTTGATGGGCCAAATTACCCTTATTAACTAATTAGGGTATCCTCTTGGGTGCATATATAAGGAGACTTATGTTGAGGTTCTAGGGTTAGACACATAACCTAATTACTCTCATAACATCAATCGACCTCCTCTCCTAGCCGATTCCCCTTTATCGGTTTCTTCATCACCATCATTAGATTGCACCCTAAGGAGGAACCAGATCAAGCTGACAATCATGTCAAACACTGTTGCTGCGTCTCCATCTGGATTCTCTGCTGGCCTGTGCTGACGCAATCAGGTATGTTTTCATGTTTTCCATTATGTCTAAACAGAACTGATCAACATGTGGTATCAGAGCATACGTTGATAAATCAGTTCTGATTCTATCCATTATTCTGGGATTGAAATCTGGAAAACATAAATTTTCAAAGTTTAATAAAATTTGAAACTCTGTTCTCGAGTTACTGTTTCGAGTCAGTGTTTCGGAAATCATGATAACATATATTTTGAACTTCATAATCACAATCAGCCGGTTTCGAGTCTGATGTACCAAAATCACTTTTTCGGAAAAAGAATGTTATATAAATGACTAGAAATCATAATGGTTAAAATCAACAAATCTGAAATCTGTTTTAGAAGCCTTAATTTTCAGATTTCGGGTTCCAGAATTTATGTTTTATTGTTAGGGTTCATAATATGTTCTTAGGAAAATTCGAAAATTCCTTTATGTTTTGGAATGTAATTAGGATTGATGAGTGTTTTACCTGTTTGATCCAATTTTATCTTTTAAGTTTATTCGAAAACTGTTAATTGATAATCAGATAAAATTTTCGAAATATTTTGACAAAATTAGATCATCATTAAAATAGGAAACCATATCTCAAAATCCCTTAGAATTCGAATTTTTAGTTATGCTTTTACATTAACAGCTATAGCAGTGGACTCGAGACCACAAGGCCTCAACTCGAAATCATAAGTGTTCTCAAATGTTTACAACTCGAGACAACGATTTCGACTCGAGACCATAAGGTTTCGACTCGAGACCACTGAGGTTTCGACTAAGGGCTTCAATCTTCATAACTCGAGACCATGGTTGCGATTCGAGACCTCATCAAGCACTCGAGATCTCATAAAACACAGTAGTCGAGACCATGATTACGACTCGAGACACTGAGGTTGCGACTCGAGACACTGAGGTTGTGACTCGAGACCATTAATGAGTCGAGACCTCATAATGTTTACAAGATGAGTCGAGACTTGACTCGAGATCTCACCCGAGACCTCAAAACTGAGTCGAGATCTCACTCGAAACCTCATTATTTTAGGCTGTTTAATGTGAACTAAGACTTAGCTCGGGGCTCCGCCCCGAAACCCCAGCGAACTCACCGCGGAGTTAGATCCACGCTAACAGGTGGTTTGCTATTAAATGATTGGTTTTGTAAATACTTAGTTAATTAATAAGGATCAAATAATGTTTTACAAAAAAAACCAAAATGGCTTAACTTGAATGAGCTTCTGATGTATCATTTCTGGCCAAAGCTGATTTGATACATCTACTTATCGTTAAAGTATTACGAAAGCTATGTTAAGTGTGCATCATAAACATGAATGTCTTAATATTTGGCCAAAGCTGATTTAATTCCTTCATAGATGGCATATTTAACAAGTGCATAACTAAAGTGATTGTCTCAATTTCTTGCCAAAGCTGATTTGTCTTCGTTTAAGTAGAACTTTAAATAAGTCTATTATTTTGATGTTAGTAATAGACATATCACAATCTCTTCACCTAATGATCCTAATATTAATGATCCTTAATTAATTTTTATGATCATTTCGTCTGCCTTATTTTTTAGTACCCATAATTTTACTCACTATAATTTTCTTCTATAAATCTATATCTCATCCACTCTAATTCTTAAGCCTAAAATGTTTTGCTTTATTTAAAGTTTCTATAAGAATTAGCTCTTAAATTAAATCCTTGATTATCTCTTAAGACACGATAATCCTATTGCTCTCTTCTGATAAAGCACTACAGAAGAAAAGTAGAGCATTATGAATAGGACAAATCAAACATGATGTCTCTTATGATAATAAAGAACTCTCTAAAATAATTGCTATCACTAAAGTTATTCCAGATTAAGTCTTTCCTAAGACTAATCTATTATTGTGGAATAATCACAAGAGCTCCTAAGATGCATGCCTTCATTTAAAATTCTAAACTATAAAGTTAAGTGGTATATATGAATACATTATAATGTATAATACCATGACCCATAAAGTTAAGGGCTTACGCATGGAAATAAGTACATTTTTCCAGTACATTACATACTAAGATTTTCACTTGTACGATTTGATGCCTTATAAATCAACTATAACACTCAAAAGTACCAAAGTACAATGAGTGTGTTGATAAGCAACATATGTACAAAGAAATAAATATTTGACGCTGGAAAATAAGTTGTTACTCACCTTACAACCACTTAAATTTTAAAAGGGGATTGTTCTAAGGTCCATAGACAAATTACAAGTGCTAATTCCAACTTAAAGGTTCTTCAAGGGAAAATCTCACTGCATAATTATGTCATTAGACTAGACATAAGCAACGAGACTATCCATTATTCTAAAGAACAGTTTGATAAATTAATTAGATAGTCATTTATTAAAGATATTTAAGTCTACTAATTATAATATTCCTATTAACACATGATTAGTTGACTCTAGTTTTAAACGTTTCCTTGCCAGAAGTCAACAAATAACTAACATGAGAGTTAGTGACAAAACTAAATGTTAAGACTATAAGAACCATAATAAGCAGTCTTCTAATAACGCTTTTCGATACCTTATATATTCTGAAGATTAATCAGAATATAGTATCATAATTAAGAAATGTTATGAAGGTTGTGAGGTTTGCATAGTCAACATAAAGTCACACTTACCTTAAACTCTCATTTTATTTGTTCTAAATATCTAGATTGAAACATTACTAAGATAAAACTAGATGATACCTTACATTTTCACAACTTTTGTCATCATGTAAATGAGAATTTGACAAAAGGAAAATGAGACTTATAAATTTCATCCATTATAACCAAAATTCATGAGAAATCATGACATGGTTAATGAGGATGATTATTCAACTAATCTCATTCTAAGTGATTTTAAATCATGACGTTAAAGCCCTAAATACTACTTGGCTTAAGGAATAAGTATGGGTCCATCCTAAGTCATTCATTGACATTCGTGGAACTTATTCCAAATGGAATATTCAGACATAATTCATTTATCATTTAAAAGGCTATCAACTTGTATCTAAATTTTGTCGCATATGGCCCACGGTCTTAGAAGAAATCTATTCATATACTTAATAAGATTTCTATTAAATATGTCCCTAAAGTTTCTTATGATATCTGGACATTAAAGAAATCAAATAAAGTCTAACGTATATGTAATAGGTTCCCACGTCACGTAGCTCATTGAAACTTCTCTTGTAGCATTCTAGAGATACTAAAGATCAGTGGGAGCATTAAGTGTCTTAATAATAACTTGCAATAGTTGCAAGAGGTGGGGAGTGAAAACTTTATATTACTTCAATTTACACCTCTTGTACAAGACACCGCTCCATCACGACACTGTTCCATCAAAAACTTGTCTCTTTAAAATCTAATGCTACTCTTACAAAAGTTTCATTGTTGCTTAATTGTTGATACACTTAGATTTCTTACCTAAACTAACATAATCCTCAACAAGAGAAATCACAATGACTAACGTCATTAACTTGTTTCTCTATTAGAATTTGTTGGTCGTTAAATATTGACCCTAAGCATGCTGAGTTCCTAAAGATTTCTAAGGTCAGTGGGAGCAGTCAAAGTCCTTATCATGACTTGCAAGGAATACAAGAGGCGGGGGGAAGAGTGTCATTAAATTTCACTCCGAATTTAACTCCGATTACACCTCTTGTACACCATACTGCACCAACTCTTATAGACTTAGAATCCTGAAAATGATAGCAACCTAACCAAGGGCTAATCCATAAAACGTAAACTTCTAATGAACCTAATAATCAACTCAGGAGGTCATCTAGATTTAAAAACCTGCTAACTTTGATGATTACATAACCTCCCTAACTGAAGTTGAAATGGGTTTTGGAAATGTTTACTGATCCTATCTCTTCAAATTAAGCCATTAGTGTCTGTTATGGGTGAAATTCTGAGCCCATATCCTGAGAAATATCTTGGGTTATATCTTGGTTATATGATATTTGTTCACATCCGGGATGCTGATTCAGGATATTGGTAACATCCTGAATGGTATCCTCAGGATCACTAACGGATTATGTGCAGGTACATGGGTTAGAAGCTAGCAACGTTCACAAGGACTCATTCCGCGGAAGACTCGGTCCAATTCGTTCAAATAAAGACGTTGAAGCCGCATTACTCGGTCTACAACGTTTTCAATGGAATATTCGGAGCATCCCATGTTTATAGGAATTTTCGTTTGTAATTCGTTACTATAAATAGGTGGGTATACCAGATCGAATAGGACATCACAAAAACACTCACTACACTCTTACACTCGCAATTTTCACTTTCGCACAAAAGCATTGTAACACTTAGTGATCTGGTCAATATCCTGCACTGTATCCTGAAGTTCAAAGCAATAAGAAGAACAAGGCAGCTGCGATTGTCGGCTCCTGAGGTTTTATGCCGGCGATCTAGATTGATCAAGGGCTTTCCTCGTATATCTCGTGTCACCCCCTTTACTTTTTGCTCATTGTTTGATCATAGATACAGCTCAATATCCTGAGCCGTATCCTGAATACTGTTTTTCCAAACAACTTAACCAGCATATTTTCAACACACTTTTTAGCACACTACCTCACTTAACTAATTTGATCACTAAATTGCTTCGGTAATTTTTGACCAAAACAATTTGGCGCCCACCGTGGGGCAAGTGGTGCTACTTTTACTAAAAATCTTTGTGAAATCGTTAATCGGTTTTCTATTTTCAAAACTTTTTGCCACATTGTTTACAATGGCCTCAAGATCAAACATGAGCTCCTCCACTGTATCTGCTACGACTTCTGCTACTACCGGTTCGGTGCTTCCACCACCTCCTCCAAGGATGCCATCCTCTTCACAACCTCAGGATATTATCCCTACCCGCAGTGTTCAGGGATCTGCTCTTGTTTTAGCCTCTAATGATGAAATTCTAACCTTATTTGGAAGTGTGCAGGAACAAATGAGGCAGTAGTAGGAAACAAACCAAATGCTATTAAGGGAAATACAACTCCTGAAGTCTGGCTCGAGCAGATCAGCTGGGGATGTCGTCACTCCACTACAACCCAGAACTTTGAACTTCAGTCCGGCCGTGTACACTAAGGATAATAGGGGGAATATTGTGCCCAGCCTTCCTCAGAATCATACTCCTGAAATACCCTCCTCGATCAGGAAGTCAACCATGAGGAGCTCAGGATATGTGCAGAATCCTCCTACGGGTAACATGTCAAATAATAATAATACTCATGTTGCTAACAATAGTGGATCTTTGCAGGATACAGGTGTAACATCAGCATTTACTAGGGAGCTTCAGAAGTTGAAGGACATGATATCCAGTGTACCTAGAGTGATCCAGCCAATCCCGAAAGTGTCCCAAGACAGCCACAGGATATCTCGCTTTGCATATCCTATCTGTGATGCTGAAATTCCAAAGAGATTTCAAACCCCCAACATGAAGCTTTATGATGGAACTACGGATCCTGAAGAGCATATTGCCCAGTATAGGGAAAGGATGGAGATTAACCCTATCCCTCCGGAGCTCAAGGAAGCATGCTTCTGCAAGGGTTTTGGCTCTACCTTAACAGGATCAGCCTTGAAATGGCTCCTAAACATTCATCCTCACTCGATTACATCATTTGCTCACCTAGTGAATTTATTTAATAGTCAGTTTTCTTGTAGTAGAAGCTTTGAAACACTAACAAGTGGCCTCTACAGGATAACGCAGGGGCCTCAAGAATCCCTAAGGTATTATGTGAACAAGTTCAGCCGGGAATCCTTAGACATTCCGCATCTTGATGTTGCAACAGCTGTGCAAGCTTTCAAGATGGGGCTGCAAAAAGATTCTCAATTTTACCAAGACCTTGTAATGAACCCATGCAGGAACTTGGATGAAGCTCGAAACAGGGCCCTAAGATATATTCGATTGGAGGATGACAGAAAGATGCAAGAGAGGATGAACTCATCCAACACCTATGAGACAACTAACAGGAAGTCAGAATCCTCATTTAAGCCATATCGCCCTAAGCCATATGGTAGAAATGATAATAAGAAAGTGAACGCTATCGAAGATGAGGATCCTGAAGAATATCCTGAATTGTCTGAATATTGCTTTTCTGTTAACATTCCTGAATTGATGTATGCCATGCAGGGTTTAGGAGACAAGGCTAGGTGGCCTCGAATTGTCACACCCCGTTTTCCACGTGTCACCGGTGGGCCCGGTGGGGGAGTATCGTGACGTGGTTGGCAACGTAATAGTCAAACAACACAATATTTAATATGCACAGCGGAAGCAAATTTAAAATATAATACAACCGAATTTAATTATTGTAATATCAAGTATCACAATGTTCGGATGTTTATCCACAGAACGGATCGAAACAAAATATGAAACAATGGTTCAACAGACTTCAGGCATCCTAAGCTTGCGAGACTTTTATTGATGCTAAGGAGACAATCCAGCCAATTTCGTTTAGTACCTGCATTCAGTCTTTTTGGAAAAATACGTCAGTTTACACTGGTAAATACAATCAACTGACTCATTTTGGAAAATGATTGAAAATTGGTTTGGATGCACGTGGCATAAACGTTTTATTTAACTTGGGAGAATTATTTAATATTATAATCTTGTGAACGAATTACATGTTACTTATGCGTTCAGTAGCCCGGATCTTGTCCGGGTTAAAGATCAATAGACACACCACATCATAGAGTTATACACTGACAGGTGTACGCCTACACCCCGTGCTCAGGTCGTGGCCATCTCGTAAGATGATGCCAAGGATATCCGAGACATGGTCATTAATGTTGGGATTGAACCCTATCAGAGGAACAGATAATTAAAGCCAAAACTGGATCAGAGCAGTGGATCCAGAATAAGCAGACGATTACAGTTAGTTCATGCAAATCTCTCCCCTTGAAAGTGGTTTTATATCTGCTGACCTCCTATCTGCTGATCTTACTAAGTGCTGACTTACAACTGCTGCTTTGCATCTACTGACCAATGTCAAAGACTGATGGAAGACCAAAGCTCTGCTGACTCAATCTACTGCCTTGAGTCAAGTACTGCTGATCCGGACAGGCACTGCTGGGTTCACAGCAGTGGAAGGATGCAGCAGCTGTTTAAGTGTCTTTTATGTAAAGAAATGTAATAGCAGTAGTTAGTACATCAGAGTTTGTATAGATCAGAGGTTAGAGTTTGTTAGGAGGTTAGATGTCACTTTCATGGTGACGTCAGCTAAGATGTGATGTCTGTCGTTAAGGACATACAAAAACCAACTAAACTATGTAGATAGAGTAAGTCGGATATCGAACCAGAGGAGGATTGTGGAAAGTGTGTAATGCTCAGTTTTGATTAACTACTATTGAAAAAGTAAAAATCAGTTGTTGGATTTAATTGATTATCTAAAAATTACGAACTAAAAGTGAGGCTTAGATTGAGTTATAATAAACAATGATGAGAAAAGGTGATCACTCCGGGATTCAGATTCTGTAATTACTAATAACCTAGTTCTGATTTTATTGGATGCTATTGATTGAATAGTAAATCTACCACATCTACCAATTACCTATGCAGTTCAAAATCTTAATATTAATTTGATCAGATAAATATTAAAACAAACATACATGGGAATCATTCAATCAACAAAAGCATAATTGGATTCAAAACGTAATTAAAACTCTGACTGTCACTCAGGATTTGTCTGTCACACAAATTATATAATCACGCAAATAATCGGTTGTCAACCGACTACAAATCCAAATCTCAATACCAAACAGAAACTAGAATTAAAAGTGTCTCACAAGAATCATTCACTCGAAGTGTCCACCAGAAAATTAGCCGCTCATCTCGGTTGAATTTCGTCTGCCTCTATGTCTCCGTATGAGAGTTCTTTATTTTTTTCTGCCGTCAAGATGTTTTGTGATGAATCTTCATGTTGGCGGCCCACTCAAAATCCAGTCCATGTGCGGCCCCCAATCAGGCCCACATGTGCGGCCCAATGTCGAGTGTTGGTGTCCACGTATCCCAGCCGTCAAAGAATGTGATGATGAGTTTATGTGATTTTTATAGTATTTCTAATTAACTCACCAAAGATGTGCCAATCCTTTTACCTCTTCACGTGAATTGTTCCTTCCAATTTATGTGTGTATCTTATATAATATTGAGATAATGATGTATGTCACCAAACCCTCAAGTCACATGATGTTTCATTTGTGATGTTGATTTTTGATGATTGTACCTCCATCACGTGTTCCCTGACTCCTTTTTAATTAGGGTCTTTCCCTTTGACCACAAACTAAATGCCGCCTACTTTTGTTAAAACCGTAAGTTACGGTATGAAACGTCACCTACGGACCAGATGTTCTGTTTCTTTTTATTTTATCTCATCAAAAGTCCACCCAAACAAATATGATTCCGTGATGATGATGAATTCCGTATACGGTCGAGAGTGGACAATTTCTTGATGATTCATTATATTTTTTCAACCAAGATCCCTTGTGTGCATGTGTATCTATATTGGCTGCCAACTGTTCTCATTATGAGGATGAGAATTAATGTTTTTATTAAACAATAGTAGCCTTCACGTTTCTTGCATATTCAAACCATCTTTTATATCCGAACAAGTCCCGAACAATTTGAAATGTCTTGATTATCACCTTTGCTTGTTCCATTTCATTACTGAACGTTCTAAATGCATCGAATTAAGTGATTTACCTGTAGAACCACAAACACTCGTAGTTAACACATTCAAGGCACATAATCACTTAAAATATAAGAAAACACATATTATAACACACATTAGCACACGGGTTTCACACTCTCCATCACATCCCCACACTTAACTTTGATTGTCCTCAAGCAACTATTACAAACATTACTCACCTTATTAACAAATCACCATTAAATCCCATACCGAATCAACAGTTTAAGTCCCAAGTCATACCCATCCCATAGACTGACACAATCGAGATTGACAATCTGACAGATAAATGATACGCATTTAAAACAGCTTAAGACTTGCCTAACTAAAACTAACATGCTTATATTACTACACACATGCCACACGCCCCTCACAATCAACTCTCCTCTCGGCTTTATCAAGACTAGCGTGTAATGTGCTAGTATATATTTCACTCAAAACCAAATATGCAACTTTGTAATCATAAGCTTGAATGACAATCACACCTCTACTGTATCAAACAACGTAGCACATATCAAAAGGACTTTTGGGTTTTGGGTTAAGGGTAAAGGTAAGGAAATAATTTTTGGCTTTTTGTATTTATATGGCGAGCACAAATGAACATACCAAACCATGACAACTTATTCACAATAGTACTAACACTTGGGTTATTTTCGACCCATTTATATAATACGAACATAACAATGATTTTTTCCTTTTTGCTTTCTTTTCTCTTTTTTTTTTCTTTTCTATTTTTTCTTTCATAACATATACACACTTTATATATTTTTTATATATTTTTTTTCAACAAACATCTAACACGTACTTGTCATTCATGGTTGGTAATCAAACGGGTCAACAAGGTGTAACAAACGAAGGGTATAAGGCTCAACATGGTTTACTAGGGTAAGATGGATAAACAATCAACATATGAAACAATGACGGAATCCTAATGCCTTTATCATGTATATGCATACGCTAAACCACAGTCTCGGCACGTATCAAACCACACAAGTTCTAACACAAAGCAACATATGGCCTAAACTCAGCAATTGAACAGTTATTGTAATTCAACTAACAATCTAGTAGGCTCAAATCTCTCACCGAATAAAACGAATAAAGGTTGCCGACATGTAGCATGTGTAATTCCTAAAGCATGTTATCCCTAGTTAGGCATCTCTTCTCAACTATTCTCTAAAAACATGTCAAAAATACTCTCATGAAACTTAAAGGGATAACCATGACTAGGGATTAAGTTAGCTTAATATCAGTAGGAACCCTTTAGCGATTGAAAATATTGGTTTTCATGAATTTCAAGCATACTTGAGAGACAAAAATTTTCAACATTTTTTCAATTTTTAGCAATTTCAACCATTCAAGCATTTAAGATCAACAATCATAGCAACCCTCTCTCGAGTTATCGCATCCCCACACTTGTGATACATTGTCCCCAATGTATGGTGCAATTTATAGTCATAACCCGAGAGATACCACCCTACAAACCATGAACGGCTAACACCTAGACCACTCGACACAAAGAAACCACTCCCATCACAAAAAAAAATCACACCACCAAATACACGAAAACAAATAAAACACAAGACAGATAAACACATGCACCTGATCAGAAAACAAGTGAGTGTCTGTGGCGGTGTAGCTGCTGCGATCTAACCGGAACATACGCCCCTCATGGATTCTTTGAGATCTCACCGGGGATGTTGCCAAACATCCCCACACTTGATCCATTGCATCCATGAAGATGGAACGTAGGCACCTGTCAAAACACAAACACACCAAACGAAACCAAAATACAATACAATACAATACTCTACATCCTCGGGCTGCCTCCCGAGAGCGCTAAGTTTAAAGGTCTTCAGCCAGACCATACCTGTTATGCGCTACGGTGGTCTCAATGCACACTTACCCAAAACATTTCCAACGAATGCCCGGAAATTTACATGCCATCTCCAGAGGTTTGTAAGTATAATTGGCATGTTCAGACTGCACCTGCGAGTTTTGCTAATCCACTTCACGAGATATACACCGATGTCTTGTAGCTTCACCCTTTTCATCTTCTTCTTCGAACCCTCTTCCCCACACTTGTTAATTGGAATGATTGATATGGGAAGAGGTTCGGTACACATATTCATCTCATCAGACTGCTCTGCCCCATCATCCTCACACACCATCTGATCCACCAGTGACTCTTCATCAGATACAGGATTCATTGGTGTGGTATTATCCTCCACAACCTCCTCCTCCATGTGAGAATAATCTCTAATATCATCAGGTAATGGTGAGAGACGCTCTTCTAATTCTATCTTCATCTTTAACTTTTGACACTTGGAAACTAGCAAGCTGATTCGATCTTCATCGGAAAGGTTGGGCGTTGATAAATACTGCTCGAGTTTGGACAAAATCACTTCCAACATAGTAAGCTTTTTCTCCTCATCGGTCTGATAAGTATAGACACCCTTGGACTCAGAATACTCCTCAGGATGATATTGTCGGTATCCCTGATACGGTCTTGAGATGTACGCATCCATCATTTTTTTATTCCAATACTTCGGATTTTCCAAATACACCACGCACACATCATAATCATAGGTATGATCATGACCGCAACAGAAACATCGTCCATCCGTCCTTGGCTCATAATAAGCATCCTCGTCCCGATCCCATCCGTCAGAGTAATAACCATCCTCCACTGTTGTATCAGAATCATAGACATATGGTAGATAGGAAGGATTCTCATAGCAAGGCATTGGTGGTTCTTCCAATTTCGCTTTTTCCCGTCTGAATCGGGCCTCGTGGCAACCGATACACGGGTGAAGTGGTTCCCCGCATAACTTGCATATAGAAGAGCCACAAAATATAGTAATATCTGTCATCCTGCACAAACACAGCTCAACTACCCACGTAAATCACGAACAAACCAGATAAAATAAAAAATATTTTTGGGTTTTTTTTTTTTGATTTTTTTTTTACTAAAACTTAACACTAAACACTTTGCGCACGCCTCCCCGGCAACGGCGCCATTTTGATGTCTGTCGTTAAGGACATACAAAAACCAACTAAACTATGTAGATAGAGTAAGTCGGATATCGAACCAGAGGAGGATTGTGGAAAGTGTGTAATGCTCAGTTTTGATTAACTACTATTGAAAAAGTAAAACTCAGTTGTTGGATTTAATTGATTATCTAAAAATTACGAACTAAAAGTGAGGCTTAGATTGAGTTATAATAAACAATGATGAGAAAAGGTGATCACTCCGGGATTCAGATTCTGTAATTACTAATAACCTAGTTCTGATTTTATTGGATGCTATTGATTGAATAGTAAATCTGCCACATCTACCAATTACCTATGCAGTTCAAAATCTTAATATTAATTTGATCAGATAAATATTAAAACAAACATACATGGGAATCATTCAATCAACAAAAGCATAATTGGATTCAAAACGTAATTAAAACTCTGACTGTCACTCAGGATTTGTCTGTCACACAAATTATATAATCACGCAAATAATCGGTTGTCAACCGACTACAAATCCAAATCTCAATACCAAACAGAAACTAGAATTAAAAGTGTCTCACAAGAATCATTCACTCGAAGTGTCCACCAGAAAATTAG